>CM076584.1:424153261-424358995 GCA_034641835.2 Pinus albicaulis
CCACAGGAATCCCACCAAAATAGCTGCAACTCAGTCTATTAATTCCTGCCAAAAATTCTAATTACACTAGTGTTTAATGATCAATTACACAACATCAAACCCTTGAAATGACAAAGGAAATGAAAGATACATACCAAAAAAAACTTCTCCCACACTCAAGGGTCGAATCCATGACTTGTGGATCTATTCCTCAAAGTCCTCAGCTGGAATCCTAATGACTAGAGAGGTCAACAAACTCATCCTTATCATTCATGAAATTGATTCACTTTGACCCAAAATTGCATATTTACCTAATGTATCTACCTCTAGTAACTATTAATTACATAATTACATTTAAATTTTACAATTACATCAGTAATTCTCCGTATAATCCATCAATCAAATAACAAAAAGAGAAAATTATGAATAAACCATTCAACTGCAAAAAGTGCAGCATGCTTGAGAAAAGTGCACTGTGCCTGGTAAAAAGCACAGTGTGGTCCTGAAAATCCACTTTTTTTTTTTTTTTAACAAAGTCGGTTGCTATTGATATTCAAAAAAATGGAGACAGAGCTCCAATGGTTACAAGAGGTGATATAGAAAAAGAAAAGAGAGGAGTGACAGTGATGCCTACTGTCACCCTTTTTCTTCTAACATTCAAGTAAACCTGAAATACAGAGAGAGCATAGATACGGATGAACTAAAACAGAAGGAATATAAACTTGCAAGACATGATTAATTTATGTTAATACGACGGATCTGGCGAGTAGTGGAGTCTTCAGGATTGACATCTGCACCTTGGTTTCTTGCATTTGTAGAGCTGGAGCTTGGCGCTGTATTTTTTTCCAGCATGTACTTCAAAATTTCAATTTATTCTTGTGCATGGGCACACTTATTGGAGAGTTATTTAAACTGTTCCTGAAGGGAGGTGACTCTCTGATGGAAGAAGTTGAGATCAGCTTCGTGTCTCTCTTCCTCCAGCTTGGCCTGAAAATGCAGTTTTCATCCATGATCTTTTGATGGGCTCGGATATGCTCCAGCTCTGCTTGGAGGTCGGCACAGTGCAGAAAATCTTCACTCCTAGCCATTTTGGGCAGAGGTAACCCAGTTCCATAGGTATGAGATAGAAATGAGAAGTATAAAATGGATAAGGCTTGGGGATCAAGCAGCAAGAGGGAAGCAGCAAGCGGGAGAAGAGAAACAGGATTTGTAGGCAGGTGGAGAGTGCAAGGAGAAGTGGTCACATTCTAAAGAGGGAAAACACAGAAGAAAAGGAGTAGAGGCTTCCTTAGCCAAAGAATGAAGTAGATGTGTAAGCTAGAGAAGGAGGGAGGGAAAATAAAAAGGGAGGGGCGCGGGGCAGATAGTGGAAAGTAACGAGCGCGGGAGAGGAGAGGGCAGTGGCCTTGAAAGGAGAAAAAAGGCAGAGGGAGATAATAATCAAAGGAAAAAAGATATGAGATCATTGCAGTGATGGAGGGAGGACCATGCGTGTGATCCTGAGGCATGTGAAAATGCCTCCAAATTTTAACTGTGTTGACAGAGGCTCTCTGAGTCCATTGAGTGATGGTCTGTTTTCTGGGAATCCAAAGATGATAGAGCCAAGTCATGGCAGCTGGATTTGATGTTCGATCTCTTTGCAGTAGAGGAATCCTATGGATCTGTGACAAGCCCTGTTGGCACGGAGATCTGCCTCCTTGTTGAGGGTGCGGATAATGTGGTACAAGTTGACCCCCTGCATATCTTCAATAAGAAGTTGGCATCTGCTTGTGGTTTGCTGAAGGGCCATGTTTGCTACCGAGAAATTATGAACCATAAGGCTAATGATGATGGCCGATTCGCTAAAGATCATGGCATTGTTTATGAATAGCTTTTGTAGTTGAAGGATGCCTTGAAGTAAAGTGAGGGCTTCGACCCTATTATTGGAGAGAGCTCCCAATCCCCATTCGAAGGAAGAGATGATTATACCCTCCTTGTTGCAGATAATTCCACTAGCCCCTGCCATGCCCGGATTGGATTTGGACGCACCATAAAATAATATGGAGGGTCTTTTGCAATTACTTAACCATTTGTTGAAGTCCTCCTCATTCAGTCGAATTTTCCAACTTTTGTTGATGATATTCCTCTAATTGTTGAGGTTGTTGCTACGGTTGATGGTGTTATTTTTATCCAAAAGGTAGCTTATGAAGTTATGCTCTTCTACCCAAATATCCTTGTAGTCAATCTGATTTGTATGCTTCTTAATAGAGATAGTTTCTAGAGTAAGGCTTTTAGCTTTACTGCACAACTTCCTGAAGTCAGTTGTTTTGTCCTTGAAGACTCTTCGGTTGCGGACCAACCAAATATTCCAAATAGTTGTGAGAGGGAGAGTATCCCAGACTCTTTTAGCTATGTTGTTCTTTTTTCATTTCCAGGGGTAGCTTTTCTTCCATAGGCCCATGACTTCGACAATGGTGTTGTGTGAGCCCCATGGGATATTGGAGTTTGGGATGAGATCCTTCCAACGACTGTTGGCAAAGGGGCATTCAATGAAAAGATGACGGATGGTTTCTTCAGCAACTTGAAAGTTAGGACAACGGGAGGGCCCAATCATACCTCGCTTTTTTAGATTATCAGAGATTAAGATTTTCCCTTTGAGTAAGGTCCAAATGAATAATTTGATCTTGGGGAGGGCCTCTGATCTCCAAAATAATTTCCACAGAGACCACTTGGGCATAGGGTAATCCTCTTTGCAAAGAGTTTGATAACCAACTTTTATAGAGTAGGTCGATCCTATTGGATCCCATCGAAAACCATCCTCACAGTCCTGCTTTAAGGGCACTATGCCATGAAGATGATATTGGAGAGTTGCAAGACTCTCTTCTAAATGAGCTGGAACCTTGGGGAATTTCCACCCGGTCCAGATTAGATATTGAGAATCCCAGGTGGATATTTTGTTTAAGTTGTGTAGTCCCATGTTGCTGAGATAGGCCAGAATATTATGAGTTCCCTGATTATTATTGATGGGGGCCTATCCCATAATTCTATCCACTCCAAGGTTGATGTTGTTGCCACCCTTAGGCACTTTGTATATGTTATGGGCTAGGAAGGAAATAGCTTTTTTACAGAGCCCCTAAATTATTGAGCAAGGCTTGTTGGGAATAGCTTGGTCAAATATATGTTGCGTAGAAGTATTTAGATATTTAATTTCCAGAACTTGTTTCCACCAGGAAGTCTTGCCACTAATAAGTCTCTAGATTATCTTTCCACCAAAATACAGATTCATAAGTTTTGGTGAGCGGATACCCAATCCTCCATGTTCTTGATCTTGAATGACTTACTTCCAGTTGATGAGATTCTATTTTATTTTCTCACATTTCCCACCTTTCCAAAGGAATTGACAGATAATGGCCTCCATTTTGTGATGGAAGGAGGCAGGGGCTTGAAGGAGGGAGAACTGGTATAAAGGTAGGGAGGAGAGGCTCGATTTGAGAAAAATAAGGCGCCCAGCCAGATTCAACCAAGAAGCTCCCCAAAGCTTCACTTTCATTTTCATTTTGTCTATGATGATGTCCCACACACCCACCTTCAGGGGTCCTGTGCTCACAGGCATGCCCAGATAAGAGAAGTGTCCCCAATCCAATTTGTAAGGGACCCCAAAAATGTTGGAAATGTTATGCAGAGACTGAGCTGAAGTGTTCCATCCATAAATGCAACTTTTGAGATGATTAATCAGCCCTCCAGAATAACTCATGAATTTATCCAAGAGAGACTTGAATTGTTGAGCTATGATGTTGGAGGCGCCTCCCATTAATAGAGCATCATCAACAAATTGAGAATGATTCAAATTTTTGACTCCATTTCCAAACTTAATGCCAGTGATGAGACCAACCTGACGCTTGTGATCAAGGGCCTTGTTGAAGGATTAAACCATTAAAATGAAGAGGTAAGGGGACAGGGGACAGCCTTGTCTTAGTCCACGAGATGATTGGAAGGAGGGATTTGGCCTGCCATTGATGAGGGGGGAAATCCAAGGGCTAGTAATGCAGGCTTTAATAAGGTCAAGGAAGGAGGAATCAAATCCCATTTTTTTAAGAATAGAAAAGAGGAAGGAGTGTCGGACTCGGTCAAAGGCATTGGCTAAGTCTAGCTTTAAGATAAAACCTTTTTCATTGCGAAAGAGGCTGGAATGAATTGCTTCTTGCACTAGAAGGATGGAATCAGAGATTTGTCTATTGGATAAGAATCCTCCTTGGTTCTCAAAATTGAGAGAGTGAAGATGGGGTTTCAGGCTAAGAGCTAAGATTTTGGTCAAGATTTTATAGGAGGTGTTACAAAGGGAAATGGGCTGGAATCTGGAGAAGGTGGAGGGTCTGTTCTCTTTAGGAATTATGGCAAGATGAGTGGCATTGGTATAGCCTCCTACTTTGCATTTTAGTTGGGTCTAAAGAATCAGTTTGACCAAATATTTTTTTATAATCTCCCAATAGGTCATGTAAAAACTAATGGAAAAGCCATCAAGACCCAGAGCTTTGTCTGGATGCAGGGTCCATATTGCTATTCGAATCTCTATTTCATCAGTTCCCCTGGTGAGAAAATTATTGATTCCCTCATTGAAAGTGGTGGGAAGGTATTGGAGGAGATCAGAATAGTCCTCTTCGCTTTTCGTCTCATTGAGGAGAACATGAAAGTGAGAAAAAGCGGCCATTTTGATATCTTCTTTATCGATATGAAGAATTCCATCGACATCAGTGATGGAACTTATGTTGTTACGAATTTTCCTGATAGTGGTCTATTTTTGGAAATAAGCAGTATTCTTATTGCCATCCTGAAGCCATAGTTGTCTCAATTTAATGCGGCATTTTTGCTCCTCTTCTCTGTTGGTGAAATAAAGCTAGTAGTAAAGATCATTTTCCAGCACACGATGTTCAGGGGTGAGACCATTTGTTTCGATTTGATCATGAACTCCTTCTAGTCTTTACTTTATATCAGTTTGTATCTTCTCTGGCTCTTTGTAGTGGGATTTTTCCCACTCCTTGAGGGAAATTTTGGTATTCTTCAACTTGCTTTCCCATATGTAAACAGGAGATCCTTCAATATGCTAAATCCAGACAGCCCAACCAATATTATTGGCTTCAGGAATATTTTTCCATAGGGGACTATATTTAAAGGGTATAGGTCCCAAAGGATGATGCTCTTGAAGAGTGATCATAATAGGGTAGTGGTCAGATGCAGAGAAGGGGAGGACGAGAGCAGAGGCTGTGGAGAAGGAGGCTAGGAGGGTGATATCCACAAGAATTCTGTCAAGCCGCTACATAATATTATCTTTCTCAATTCTACAGTTGCTCCATATAAATTTATGATTTTTGGGAACTATGTCAACCAGCTCATGTTCCTGCATGATGTCTTCTAACTGAGTTCTAAAAGGATCTTGGGTGAAAGTTCCTCCTCTTTTTCCATTTGAGTGGAGGATGAGATTAAAATCTCCTCCTATTATTATATTACATGTTCTCCTCTTCTTCTATGTCAACCTTGATAGAGTTCCATCACTGCTCTTTATCTCTGTAGTGATTAGGTTTGTAGACATTGTAGATGATTTTTTTTTTTTTGTCTCTGTTGTATTCCAATATGACTTTGATCCAGTTCTAATTAATAATGTTGTTGTTAAGTTTCCATTCACTGTTGTTCCAAAGGGTAACAATACCCCCAGAATCCCCTCTATATTCAGTGAGGAGGTCCTCATACTACTTAAACTTGTCAATGATTTCTATCATTTCTAGTTTCCCTTGTTTGGTCTCTTGCAAGATAAGAATTCCTGGTTTTTCCTGGATTATCAGATCTTTGAGTGTAGTGATTTTGGTGGGGTGCCCCAGTCCACTGCCATTCCAAGAAAGTACTTTCATCATTGAGAACCAATGTTTCGAATGGTTTCTCGCCCTCCTTGTTCCTTGGCCCCCATCTCTTATTTTTCCCCAAGATGTAGGTTTCTATAGGGTTTTCGGTACCCATTGCTATGTATTTTTGTGCATTTTCATCTCTTTTTTGATTGAAGGATCTCCTACCAATTCCTTTCTTTTTCTGAGGTTCAAGGTTTGCACCATGTTGTTTCGAAGAGTTTCTAGTTGCACGGATGGAGGGGGGATCATGGGCAGTGGGGGGTCCCTTTGAGGAGGGGAGGAACTTGGGCCATCAGGTTGGGAGAGGGGGATGATAAGAGGAGGATCATCCTCAGGAGGGGTTAGAGAGTAGAAGAGGTTCGAAGATTCCAAATTGGAATTTGGAGGAGGAGGAGGGGGCTGGGCAAAGGAAGAAGAAGGATGAATGGGGGGTTCCTGGGAAGAGGGAGAGGAGGTGGGGGCTAAGGGGTTGATATGGGAAGGAGTAGAAGATGGACCAGCTTTAGGGTTAGAGGCAGATTTATTATTTTTAACCATTTCCCATTATGCTTCTTGTTTAGGGTTTTCAACATTAATGACTTTAGAACAACGATGAGCAAAGTGACCGTATTCGTGGCATACCTTAAATTTGAAGGGGATCTACTCGTAATCAAGTTGTTGGATGTGAGTCCAATCATCCACCTTGAGCTTGATGGCCTCTAGGAGCCCTCTACCAAGGTAAACCTCAACGCAGATCCTAGCGTAGGCTTGCATGTTTTCCTTTGGCTCATTGCGATCAATGAATTTGATGACAGTGTTCCCAATGGCATGGACCAATTCGTCTCCCCAGCAGTGAAGAGGGAGGTGAGGAAGGCGGACCCAAACCGAAACTGTGCTGGGCACATCTAGTTCAGGGTCTAAGTCTGGGGTCCATTTGTTGAGATATAATCCTCTCGAGTCCATGAAATAAGGCCCATTTCTAAATATTAAATCCTTGTCCTCGGATTCAAAATGAAAGGTGAAACACCCTTTCCCACAGAAGCGTATGGAGATTTTACCGTTTATTTTTTCAGCCCAGTTTCGTTCAACCCATCGCTGAACTATTCTTGGAGAGGGCCAAAGTCTAGTGACCTGACCTATCAGTCCCTTTTCTACTAACGAAAGAGCAGCCATTCGAGCAAGTGAAGGAGGAAGAATGACTTCTTGAAGGCCCTCAAGTTTCTTAACAAATTTGGATATTTCTAGGCGAGGCCTCTGAGGTGGCAGAGATTTGACCAGATCAGAGAAGGCTAGTTGAACGACATCTACCTCCGGGGAGGAGCACGAAGGGGCCATGCCTGTAGAAGAGAGGGAGCAGAGCTAGAGGTCTTTGGCAGGCCAGGAGTGGCTGCAGCAGCAGCGCAACCTAGAGAGGACCAGAGTGCGACATTCAGGTAGTCCACAGCGATAAGGCTTCTATTGTGCGTCCATCAATCAGGGTCACTGGAAAAACCTGCAAATCCACTTTTGAGTGACTTCCTTAGGTCCAAATTAGGCCCAAGATGGCTCATTGGAAAGCACTTCCAGTCTAGTTATCAAAAATGTGCTCAAGATATGAAAATAGTTGATTGAAGCTCCTCAAAAATGAAATCTCCCAAGACTGGTCAAAAAACATAGCATGAGGCTGAGAAAGGAGGCAGAAAGATATTTTTTGAGAGGTTTTTGACCATTTCCACCTATCAAAAACTTTGTTTTTGATGTGCCAATAGTCAAAAGTTGATGTAGACATTATTATCTATCCAAATCTTCAAATATTTTTTCATTTGGAGGCCCCCATAAAAGGCACACTGTGGCCCACGGTGCACTTTTTGCATGCTGATTGTGCAAAAAGACTATTAAATTTTACCAAAATGCTCAAAAACTGAAACATTTACTGAAAAACCTTAAAAAATCTTGGATAAATTCATGATGAGGTGTCTCAAGCAACCAAGGAGGGATCATTAAGTAACTCATGTTTTTCCTTCTCCTTTTGAGTGATTAGGGTTTCCTTGAGTTTATCCTTCAATTGCTTGATCTTGATGTTCCAAATCTTGTTTCTAGTGTTGTATCTGACAGCCATGTGTCTGAGAATCTGATTATCCTTTCTGGCCTTATGAAGGTGCTTCTCAAGGTGTATGTTCACTCTTTCAAGCCACACTTCTCTTTCATCATTTATTTCTCTTCCTATTCTTTCCTCAAAACTGAGTTGTTCTGCCTCATGTTTCTCCTGCTCTAATGTTCTGTTAAGACCTCTTATTTTCAAAAAAAATTGGGTGGTTTGAGTCTCATCATGATCCAAATCATCAGGTGCCATCACTTCTTTGCCTTTTCTTTCTTTCCTCTTGGCCTTTAGCAACTCCAACTCTAAGAGTGTTTGTTTGTCTTTCAGCTGCTTGTTTTCTTGCTCAAGGAAGGAAATGACAAATTGTGTTGTGGCCAAATTATCCTACAGTTATTTGATTGTGGCATATTTCTCTTTGATGAGTAGGTTTGAGGTTTCATGATCATATTGAACATCCAAGTCCACCAGGTCAAACTCTCTTTCTTCCTCATAATGAAGGTATTCCTCCTCTTGAACAACTGCCTCTTGCTGCTTTTGATTTCCCTGTTTTGCTGATGTAGAAGGTAATGCCCATTCCACAATTTGTGGAGAAAACACTTGCCTGTATCCTCTCTAGTATGGTTTGAACTCTTTGACATCTTTTTCCTCTTTGTTTTTTCTCACTGTAGCCCTGCTAGATAACCTAGTTTTATTGTGAGAAAATGATGGTGGTGGTGGAATAGGTCTAGCAGGCTAATTTGGTGTTGTAGTAAAGACATCTGCCTCAATGAAAGTCTCCCATGCAATGTTAAGCTGCTTGAGGTGATGGAGGACAATGATTTTAATCAGTGAATGATGAAAGCGGCTATTCATTTGAAGCTCATACTCTTTGTTTTGTACTATGTAATCCATCTTTTCAATACTCTTGTACAAGTAGTAGGGAAGGTTGAGAAATTTCACCCTAGTGAAATGCATGAGTAACCTGATGTGATAGTTGTAGAACCTTGAGAATCTTCCCTAACAAGTGAATTATTTCATGATGATTTTCATTGTGGGGGAAAACTTGTTAAGAAACTGACCAAAAGGAAATATCTTCTTGATTTTCTCTTTATAAGGTGCCTTGAGATAAGGTTCATACAACTGGGCATCCAAATCTTTAGTTTTGAACCATTTTTCACCCACATTGGGTATCCGTGTTGCTACTGCAATGATGTGAGCAGAAATGGTGAAATTCACCCCTGCAATAGTCACTTGGTCTTTTTGTAGGTTGTTGATAAAAACCATGGTCAAAGTAGGATGACTTTGCACTCTTTGTACCATATCACAAAACTCAAAGCAACCTACATGATGGAAACATTTGATAGCTAAGGGTGATGCCATCAATTCCCTAGTGTCTAATGGCTCTAGTCTTAAAATTATCCCTCCTTTATTATATGTTTTCTTTTCTTCTTCTGTGGTATTTATTTCTTCCTCCATGGTGTTTCTCTCCTCCTCCATTATGTTCAGTTTTTTCTTGAAACCCTAGGGAAGAAGGGGAAGGGAAAGGGAGTAGAATTGTAGGGTTAGGGGGTTGGGATGAGTGATGAAAAATTTGGGGAAATGTATAAATGGATTGGGGAGCTTATGGAAGTGATGGGGGTTCGCAATGTTAAGGAAAATAGGGTAGGGAATTTAAACACGGGGAGGTATCTAGTTGCCTAGGAAATCACAGCTTAGGGGTAGGGTTTTAGGGAATACATCTCGGGAATGGGAAATGAGGGGATGTAATGGTAATGGGGAGTGAGTTAGGGTGTAAGGAAAGTAAAGGGGTCTAGGGGAAAGAAATTTTAACTTCAAAAAGATGAAAACTAGGGTTCACTTGCTTAGAACATGATATAGAGGGTAAGGGAGGGTGTGCGCCATAAATTTATGATCACAAACTTAAAGGAGGGGCTATGGAGGTGAAAATTACTTGTAAATAGATGTAGAAACCCTTAAATTGTGCTTATAAACTCTGCAAGGAATATTTGGATTCGTGGATCTCCTCTACAAAAAGCGCAACGAACTGAGGAAAAGCATAGAAAAGCCCTGTGAAAAGCACAACGTGCTTCTAAAAAACGTAGCGCCCCTTCGGAAAAAAACATGGAACCTTTGTAAAACATGAAATGAAGGTGCCAGAACTTGGTTTTATGAAGAAAAAATCAATTTTATGTTTGGGGAACTTAGAGAGCTCGATGCTTGAGGATGCAAATGAATGACTTTTTGGTCTTTGGGGGTATTTTATACTTGAAGAAATGTCATTAAACAAACTGGGACCCACATTTCCTTTCTTGAAATCAAATTTACATTGCTTCTTTACCTTTAACTTCTGAATTTTATCTTTGAACTTCATCTTTTTATGGCTTAGGGACACTGATTAAATTTTTCGAACTTTGATATTTTGTTGATGGAACTTTGAGTGTGGAACTACTTAGAACTCTGAGAACTTATTACAAATTTGTAGGAATTTATAGGGTAAGTTCCGTAGATCAAGAACCAAAGGTCACTACTCACAAACAGATCACAAATCAGTACACCAGTATAATCATGTGGTTAAAACCCTCAAAGAGGGAAACAGTCCATGCCCTGAGCCAACGCGACCACTTCAGGGAATTTATTAATGTAAAAGAAAAGTTACATATGTCATAAACGGTTACCAAAAAAATGACCCCCCATGCTCTTTAAATAGAGATCATGGACCAATTGGGTGTTATGCCACGGATCAAGTGCCATTAATACCGAGGTGAGAGATAACCGTCGAATCACTACAAATCGTGACCGTTGGATTATAAGTTACAAATGTACATGGTAAAGAAACACACTTTACCTAACTCTACACTAGACTAAGTTATTCTTAACTATTTTCTGTGTGTTGGAATATCCTAACATCCCCCCTTAAGAACAACTTGGGATAGGATTGAAGGATTTAAAAAGGTGACACAAAAGGAGCCTATTTCCTATGTGTCGAAATATCCTAACATCCCCCCTTAAGAACAAATTGGGATAGGATTGAAGGATTTACAAAAGTGACACAATAAGAGAAGGAAGGAGGCATTAGAGCCTATCCCACCTTAATGACAACTTTCCTGAACTCCAAGCATGGATTGAAGTTTGGTAAACTTTGCTTATGTGAGAGCCTTCATAAAGATATCAGCTACTTGATCATTGGTCGGACAATACTGCACTTCAAGAACATGATCATGAATGATATTTCTAATGAAGTGTATGTGGAGTTCAATGTGTTTCATATGTTGATGCTGAAATGGATATTTACATTGCTGAATGGAACTCTGATTATCACACCAAAGTGTAGTTGGATGCTGCTGATGAAGACCAAATTCAGACAGGATCTGACGAAGCCACATGGCTTCCTTGCTGGCTTCAACTGTACCATGGTACTCTGCTTCTGCTGAAGAAACGGAGATGGCACTTTGTTTCTTACAAGACCAAGTAATAGGTCCTAAACCAAGAGTGAATACATATCCTACAGTGGACTTCCGATTATCAAGGTCACCAGCCCAATCAGAATCAGTGAAACCAATCAACAAGGGAGATGCTCCTACACTATAATGAATCCCGAACTAAACTGTACCTTGAATATATCGAAGTATTCTTTTAGCTGCTTTCTATTGACTTTCATGAGGTTAGTGCATAAACTGAGCGACAAGACCAACGGCAAAGGAAAGGTCAGGACGGGTATGGGTTAGATACAAAAGTTTACCAACAAGTTGACGGTATAAGGTAGCATCAACTTTAGGGGTAGTACATTTGACAGAAAGCTTGAATCCAGACTGAAAGGGAGAAGGGGAAGGCTTACAGTCTTCCATGTGAAAGTGGTGTAGAAGATCACAGGCATACTTGGATTGAGAGAGGGTAATGCCTTCCTTGGATTGCAAGACTTGAAGACCAAGGAAATAATGCAAGTGTCCTAAGTCTGTCATTTCAAACTTCTTTGTGAGGCTAGACTTCACATGGTTTATATGGTTTGGATCACTACCAGTAAGGATAAGATCATCAACATAAATAACAAGGATGGTGAAGGAATTACCCACCTTCTTGGTGTAAACAGTGTTGTCATAATGACACCTAGAAAAGCCATTATCTAAGAGAAATCTATCCATTTTGGCATACCAAGCCCGAGGAGCTTGTTTGAGACCATAGAGAGACTTCCTAAGGCGACAAACAAGGCTGGAGTCTTTTTGGATAAAGCCAGGGGGTTGTTCCATGTATATTTCTTCATGCAAATCTCCATGTAAGAAGGCGGATTTAACATCGATATGATGGAATTCCAATTTAAAGGAGGCAGTAAGGGAAAGAACAAGGCATATAGAATTCATTTTGGAAATAGGGGAGAAGGTTTTAGTATAGTCAATGCCTTCAAATTGTGAAAAACATTTAGTGACAAGACAAGCTTTATTTCTATCCACTTTTCCATCTGCTCCAAACTTTGTTTTGTAAACCCATCTGCATCTGACAAGTTTTCTTCCTTTTGGAAGAGGAACAAGATCCCAGGTGTTGTTGGCCAATAAGGAATGATAATCTTCATTCATAGCTTCATCTCAATCTGGATGACCGAAGGCTTCTTTGAAGGTTTCTGGATCAAGTTTTTCTGGAACTTGAGCCAATAAGGAAGAGGCTCTTTCGAACTGAGAACATGTACATCGTCGATCAACAGGGTCACCTACAAGAGAACCTGTTGCATCCCGAGTAGAGTGGACCCATCTTGGAAGCGGTGGAGTATAAGGAACAATTTCACGAGCTGGAGGAGGATTGTCACCCTCGCTTTCATCATCTGAACTAGAAGGAATGTTATTAAAAATAGAAGAGAGAGAGAGAGGTGGCAGATATGCCAAATCAGGCTCGCAAGCCAAAGGTGGCACACCAGTCGAACTAGGCTCGCAGGCCAATATGTTTTCATCAAAATTTACATCTCTTCTAATGATTATATTTTTGGATTTGGGTTGAAGAAGTATATGTCCTTTGACATCTTCAGAATATCCAACAAAAATACATTTTTCACTCTTAGGTTCTAAGGCTTTATGTTTCACATCTGGAATATGGGCCCAAGCATCACTTCCAAAAACACGAAAGTGACTTACATCTGGTTTGATTGAGCTCCAAGCTTCTTTTGGTGTTATATTATTTGAAACCTTAGTAGGAGTGTGATTTACTATGTAATTTTCATAGTTAATGGCTTCTGCCCAAAAATTGAGACCAAGTCCTTTAGATTGAAGCATAGAATTAGCCATTTCTTTTAAGGTGTGATTCTTCCTTTCAACTATACCATTTTGTTGTGGAGTATATGGAACAGTATGTTGCAATTGAATGCCATGCTCAGTGCAAGAGTTGATAAATTTTTTGTTAACATATTCTCCGCCATTGTTTGATATCAACATAAGCATTTGATGTCCAGATTGTTTCTCAACAAAGGCCTTAAAGGCATAAAACATGTTAAAAACTTCACTCTTGAGTTTTAAGAAATATACCCAACTGCATCTGGAAAAATCATCAATGAAATTTAAGAAGTACTTGCAACCAGAGAAAGAAACAACAGGAAGTGGACCACATAAATCACTGTGCACAAGCTGCAAAGGGGCTAAAGTGTGCCAAGAGGCACGTTTGTCAAAACTATCACGATGATGTTTTCCGAGTACACATCTGGAGCAAACACCATGTTGGCAAGATACCATAGGAAGGCCCGTCACCATATTTTCCTTACATAGAGTTTGAAGAGAGCGATAGTTTAAGTGACCAAATCTCTCATGCCAAAGTTTGCTCACATCATCATTATGAGCAACAAAAACAGAGGGAAGAGATGATGACCCAAAGTTGTCAAACTTATACAACCTTGTGGAATCATCAGCAATGCCAGTAGCTAAAATATTTTTAGGATCTTTGAGGTCCTTGATTACAACATCATGAGGTGAGAATTCTACTATTTTCCCTTCACCTGAATGAGTTATCTGATAAACAGATAGAAGGTTGCATGACAAGGTAGGAACACATAGTACATCATGAAACTGACCATTATCTAGATGAATGGTTCGAGATCCTACAACACTAAAATATCTATCATCACCAACATAAATATGTTTGGTGTTACAATCATTTAAAGAAGAAAACATGGATTTATTTTTAGCCATGTGGTAAGAAGCTCCAAAATCAACGAGCCACTCATGAGAAAGAGAAGAAGAAGATACATTTAATGCATAACCAGATCTTGATGCTTGAAAACCACAAGCACAAAATGCCATGCCTAAAGATGAAGGTGAAGAGTGCTCCAAATTTATGTTGTGCTTCTTCATTGCTTCTTCTAAGGCTTCCATTTTCTTAAAACATTTGGACTCTATATGGCCATCCTGGTTGTAAAAGTTGCAATGTCTCTCTGTCTTCTTCCCTTTGTTTTGATTTGCCTTATTATTTTGGTGATTTGATTTTTCAGTTTGTGGCTGATATTGCTTAGGGCCCTTGTTTGGTTTAGGACCATATTTTTTAGGATACTGCTTCTTGGGATTATTTTGATATGGTTGTTGTTGGGCTACTAAGGCTTTCTTATAAGCATTTCTAGTAGTGATAAGACCAAGGTGTAAAAAATTTTCTTGTTCTCTTATCAAAGAATCACAAAAGGCATCAAAGTAGGTGGTTCCTGAAGAAATGATGGCTTCTCTGGTGGAATGGAAGGCGTAAAAAAATAAAGAGTATGTAGGACCAAGCTTAGCAAGAATGCAATATATGAGGCTACCATCGTCCTTTTTGATCTTACAACCTTCTAAAAGAATTCGAAGGGTCTTAAATTTGGACAAAAAATCTTCAATGGAGGAGAAATTATTGGGGTCCAAAGTAAGCAACTCATTTTCAAGCTGGTGGGCTCAGATTTTATTTTGAATGCCAAAAATAGTTTTTAGCTTTTCCAGGGCCTCATCAGGGGTGTCAATGTCAAGGATATGAAATCGAAGATCTTGAGCAATGGACATTCCTATCAACCCTCATGCTTGATCTTGTTTATTTTCCCATTTAGAAGCTTTATCATCATCAGAAGGTTTAGTTTCTTTTCCTGTGGCTATTCTATAAAGCCCTTTACTTCTAAGTATATCTTCCATGTGAGGTCGCCATTGGAGATAATTGGTGTTGTTAAGAATAATCGGGCATAAAATTTCCATTTTTTTATAAAACTAAAGCTGAGGAAACCTGAAAGTAACTGCTCCAATGGAAAGATCTCGAAAAATTAGGCCGTTTAAAAAAAAGGCTCGAATAACGGTTTCCAGATGAAGAAGCTATGCCTTTTGAAAAAACTGAGTTGTAGATGTCGAATAATTACGGGAATGGGATGAAGTGCGGCTTTAAAAAAAAAATTCCGCCCCTTTGAACAAATTTTTTTTACAAAAGAAGCTTGAGAAGGAGACATGAACCCAAGACCTCTATTCTCATAAACTAATCCCTCACCAAGTGAGATAGTAAAAGGATCATGTTATTTTAGAAAGGAGGAAGGATTATTATTATTATTATTATTATTATTATGCATGCCTTTTCCTGCACAAAAAATACAAAAAATGAGCAAAAAAAACAAAATGCAAAGCCTTATGGTAGAATGTTAGATTCTCGGTTAGCCTTACCGGTAACTATCACTTTTTTCACTGTTTCTGATTTCCCGAGATCGCACAAAGACACGGGGAAAGAGCATATGTAGCAAAAAAAATCCTTTTTCCTATTTCTGATTTGCCGAGATCGCACGGAGTGCACAGAAAAGAGCATACACTAAGAAGAGGGTATAGATCCGGAAAATAAATTAAACCTTAATACAGAAAAAAAACCGAAATAAGCAGAACTATTAACAAATATAACTCCAAAATAGATGCTTTATACCTCCAGATCTAAATTGACATAACTTGGGCATCTAGAAACCTTTTCGCATGAAACGAAAGGTGTTCCTCACTTTAACAGACGCTTTAGACACAACCAAGCAGTTTTCCAAGCCAAAAAATGTTCATAAATAGTAGATCTACAAAATGGCATTCACATGCAGTCAAACTGGCTTCGGATTTTAATCAACAACGGATACGACCCTCAAAATAGCTCTGATACCATGTAGGAATTTACAGGGTAAGTTCAATAGATCAAGAACCAAAGGTCACCACTCAAAAATAGATCACAAATTAGTACACCAGTATAATCACGTGGTTAAAACCCTCAAAGAGGGAAATAGTCCATGCCGTGAGCCAATGCGGCCACTTCAGGGAATTTATTAATATAAAATAAAAGTTACATATGTTTATCTCATAAATGGTTACCAGGCAAATGAACCTCCATGATCTTTAAATAGAGATCATGGACCAATCAGGTGTTAAGCCATGGATCAAGTGCTGTTAATACCGAGGTGAGAGATAACCGTCGGATCACTACAAATCGTAACCGTTGAATTATAAGTTACAAAGGTACATGGTAAAGAAACACACTTTACCTAACTCTACACTAGACTAAGTTATTCTTAACTATTTCCTATGTGTCAGAATATTACATTTTGCTCTGAAATCAAATTTACAAATCAAACTTACTGATGAAATTTATTTATTGGCACTCCTTGACTTGTTGGAATTTATGCATGAAATGGTGATTTGATGACCTTGGAAACCCTTTGACCTAATGGAGACTCTGAATGAATGAAACCATGATTAAAATGACTGAAATTATGATGAAAACTCATGACTGATGGTACACTCAGCAAAGTGATGAAATGAGCCAGCAAGTAGTAAAATTTTGAAAGGAGTGAGATCTGACCTAGATCTACATCCATTGACCAAATTTTTGCACGATGACCTAATGGAATGACAAAAATTTCAAAATGGGACCCTAATATGACATGAAAAGAGTTTATTTGATCACTGGTGGAAGGATGAAATAACTGACACTAACATTGGCTCCAATTGGGGATGACATCTCCATGGAGGTATCAAGAAAAATGTAGACCAAGTAGCCTATCCATTGGGCATGGAGTCAAAATTTGAAAATAAACTAAATGCTGAAATATTAATATAATAAGATAACTCAAGACTGACTCAAAAATGACTCAAAACTGCCTCAAAACTGACTTGACTTTAACTAACTTAACTTTGAAAACAACAGAAAACCAGTGAAACTTTATGGCCTTCACCTCGGGCTCCAAGCTTCAGTGATTCTCCGCTTCCCACTTTGTAGAAAAGTTAAACAGATATTTACAATGGAATTGGGAAATGTGAAATCTGCATCAGAAAATATAATGCTTAAGGAGCCTACCATTGACCGGTTCTCCTAAGCATTATTCTCCATTAATCTCCTTCAATATGAAAGCATGTTGTCCACGAAAGGTTGAGATCTTGGATAGCCCTTTCCATAGGTTCTCAAATTTTCCATGCTTCCCTTTTTCCTCGTTCCTTGTATCCCATCGAAGGACTGCATCTTCAAGATTAAAAGAAACTACATTTGGTCTTGTGGTCATATACCTTCTTTATCTTTTCATGAAGCTTTGAGGTGTTCTGAAATACCTCATCTCTTGTTTTCTAAAGGTGGATCGTCTGATTTATTTTCCGTTGTACATAATTCTCCTCGCTTCCTGCTTCTTGCCATAATTTTATGACTGGGACTGCAAGTGATGTAGGAAAAACAATGTCTACACCATAAAACAACTGAAAAGGGGACATCCGTATTGATTTATTACTACTCACCCTATTCAAACACAAAGCGTTAATAAGATTTTTGTGCCAGTTCTTCTTGTTTTCCTCAAGAATATTCTTTATGATATTAATCAAATATATATTAGAGGAAACTGCTAAGACATTACCTTGGGGATAGTACGTGGTTGAGTGCCCCAATTTGACATTGTACTTGTCACCATTCTCTTCGACTTGAATGCAACCATATTGTCAGTAATGCTATTATGTGGAAAAATAAAATGGCACAAAATGTTAGTCTCCAAAATTTGAATAATTACTAAATGTGTTCTTTCCTTGTTGGCATCGCTTCAATCCATTTGGTGAAGTAGTCGGTGGCCATTAAGATCCATTTATGTTGTGCAGATGATGTAGGGTGAATCTTTGTGATGAAGTCAAGGACACATTGATGAAAAGGTGCATGTAGTGAAATAGGTTGCAAAAATAGTTGGCCAACAATATCTCACCCACAACACTTTGTTAGCCGTAGTTTTCCAAAACATATGGCCTCCACAATCTCCCCTATGGAAATCATTGTTGGTCCTCGTTTTTTATCCAATTTTTCCTAATTTAATACACTTAATTTCCATGCTATCCATCCATATAGCATCCATATACACCTCATTTTGACCAATTTATGCATATTCAGGTATATAAATTATGTTTTGCAATTTTTAGATGCTTTTACAAAAAATGGATTTTAAGTGCATTTTAGGACAGGACTAACAATTCCCGTTGTGGCTTCATTAAAGTCATACTTTCATGACACCTGGGCATGGGATGAGCACATATTTAGAAATTTGGGAATTAATTATGGACGTGTACATATTGGTTCGGTCAAACTGAGCTAAAATAAGCCCGGTAAACATTGGTTAAAAATGACCTGTTTTTCAGGAATCCCTAGAAAATAGGGAAAAAATAGTAGATTTTGAGATTTTTCTATATTTTGAGTGATTGGATGGATGAGCTCAACCAAGGTAGATGTGATAAGGATAGGCATGACTGTTAGAGAAATTTTATCAAATTTTTTTCATATTTTTCTATTTAAGCAAAGAACATTGAAGGCATGAACATGTAGAATTTGTATGATTTCACTGTGATATTTCTGAAATTTGTGAGTTAATTGAAGAAACCAGTTATATCTTCTTTCTTCTGTTCCATGTGGTGAATTATTGGTTGAGTTCCAGTAGCTTAAAATTACTTTTAGTGTGCGAGGCAAGGGTGGAGGGCCCCCACACCGACCTAAGTGCACTTTCTGGTTAATTTAGTTGAAATTTCATGGACTAGTTTTTCTTCATGTTTAAATAAGTTAATTAAATGTATGATGATATGTTATGTTTGTTGATGAACCTTAATATACATTCTAATATGCATATGAAGTTTCAAATCAGTGTTTAAGTTAAACTATCCTTCTATCTGATCAGAGAATACAAACTAGAATACATCTTTCTTGCTTTTGTTTAAAGTGATTTTTTCTAAATTTCCAATTTTCATACAATGGCATTAATGATGAATGAATTTATAAAGAAGGAGAGAAATTACCTCCTTATATATGAGCCTCTTCTATTATTATTTTATGCATCTTAATCTATTGTTCATTAGTGATTTTTTATTTATGTTCATGAAGTAGTATTGTAGAGAAGGTCAACCTAGTTATCCTAAGTTAGGAGCTTCTTCTTCTGCTTATTACATATTGAATTAGAAATTATTTAGTTAATTTTTGTATTTGTAATATCCATTTCCTTCAAATTCAATAATTCATCTTCTAAAATTGATTGTAGTTGAAATCCATATATTTTAGACACACTTCCAAGTTTTACTAACCTGGGTTGATAATTAAATACTTGTGTTATTTTATCGAGTAAATTGACTCAACATTTTTGGCACCGTTGTCGTGGAAGCATACTTCAATATATTAAATTAGGAAGATTGTTTATAAAATAAATAATAATAAAAAAACACTTTTCATTATGGATATTCATGCTAAAACATAGAAATTAGAAAGTTAGATTCCTAAAACAAACCCCCCCAACCACCCCCCCGCCCCCTCTTACCACAAAAAAAAAAACTAGATAGCTACAAAATCCATTTGCAAAACAAGATCTAAAAAAACATGATGTTAAAGAATCCATTTAGAGAAGGAGGGTATGCCACCACAGGGATATTCTTAAATCCTTGTCCACAATTTTGAGTGATCACTAGGGATGATTCTTCATTTTAGAAGTTAGAAGAGGAACAAAGCATCCATGAAGAGGATCCACAAGAAGAAACCTTAGAATATTCTTCTACTTATCTTTGTAAGGAGGTGAATGTGTCATGGATCACATGTGATGAAGATCAAACATTAGAACCCGAAATTGAAGAATTTCTAGCATGTATATCACAAGATCCCTTCTGCATTCAAGATTTTGAGCAAGTGCTACATGAAGAACTTTGTGATATGGCAACCAAAGAGAGTCAATAAAACAAAGATCATCTTAAAACTTGGTTTCAAATAATCATTAGGTCACAACACCAGTCCATTTTTCAATATTCCTTAACATCAAATATTTATGATCAAATAATTTTTCATGTCCAAGCATTCATTAAAGTATATTTTTCAAATTTGGATATGAGTTTACTTGTGATCTTGCTACGCAAATGGATGCATTGGAAATTCTCTTATACTTGAGAGAATTAATTATTTTTATACAATACAGTAGGATAGAATATAATAAAATAAATAAATGGGTAGAATGAGTTCACAATAAGACTTTTTCTCATAAATAATTCTTCACATCATTGTTCAATACTCATTTGAAAGGATTTCATGAAAAGATGCACTAAGGACAATCCTATTTTGAGGAACCATATAGGATAATTTTTAAAATATTTTTTTTAAGCAAGGTGTCTCTTGAAATCTACTTTTTAAATCCATTTTGAAAATTTCAATTTGGATCACAAATTAAAAAAAAATGATCAAAATAAACACTAGATTTCAAGAAAAAATTTAAGGACAGAGTTAGTACAACATTTATTTGAGGTTTCTGATGAATTTTTTTTTACGTGATATTCGTATGGAAGATATCCATTGGAATCTAGTTTCCAAATAAATTTGAATCACCTCAATTTGACATCATATGAAAAATCTATACTCAAAATACTAACTTCTTGTTGAAACATCTGCATGGTGACAATTCTAGGTCTTCACTGTTAATTTTCATATTTTACATACTAAATCATATTCTTCAAAAAAAATATTTATAAGGGAGATAGATATTGAAGTCTAGTTTATGACACAATTTTAATCATCTCATTTGAAGGCCAGGTGAAAAATTTATTCTACATTTAGTGAATGCATGTCTTAAAATCAGCATAGTCAAACTCTGCCTCTTAGGTATGTTCATCACCAATTTTGTGATATGAAAACTAATGATTTAAAAAACCTGTTTCTACTGGAGAAACAAAAATGAATATACTTTAAACTCCAAGTGGAATCACATCTATCCGATATTTAACAAAAAATGTACACTCCAAATAATGACTGTTGGTCTACTAAAAACTTCACAAGAAGCTCTATCAAACATGGTACTTCTCATCATTTTTAGTAGATCATTTTAAACCATTTTAAAAACCTATTTATACTGGAGGTAGCCATATGAATTCACTTCAAATTTTATTTTGAATCACTCTAATTTGACATAAAACTAATATTTTGTGAACAAAATACCGCTAGGAGTTCTAGGTTGGCCACCATTCCTCAAGGAGTAAAAAAATGCATTTTATTTGTATATCATATTTGGAATTGTTTTCAAGCATTGCTTAAAATTATTTTACATATTTCGTGGAAGAAGAGAGACTGTACACCTCTCTTCCTCCATCATCTAATATTGTCTTGCGGGCAAATGCTATGTTTTTGCAGATCATAAGAAGATTTAAGAGGTGAACTCCATGGACAAAGGACTTTTCAAAGTCAATTTAAAAAAAAAAAATCATATTTCAGAATATGAATACAAATTTTCAAGTCAAAGCAAAGTGGAATTCACAAGATTTTGATTTCATCTAATGAAACTCAAAACTCATGAAGCTTGCTTTCAGTGGTTGACCAACAATACCAACAACCCTACAAGAAGATCAAGATCGAGGCAAAAGACATGAAGCTAATAATTAGAAGAAGAAGTCAATTTTTACCATGACAAGCCATATCCATTGTTAAAGAAGCCTTTCACAAGCCATATTGTTCATGATGGCATTCATCTACCATATTGTATGATAAGTTTTGCAATCATGCATGTTGAAGTCCAGACCTACTTTCTATCTATCTATCCATCTACTCTTAGATGATGACTTCAACCTATCTTACTTTCATAATAATTCCATACTTTCCAACTCCATTACAACCCACCTCCATCTAGAGAAAAAAAATAGAAAAAGATAAAAAATAATAAAAGAGTTTGGTTGTGAAAATCTAGGAAACTGGCATAATACGAACTTGAATTCATATCGGAAAACCAACTTGTTTGGCCAATATGAATTCTATATTTTGTTTTACTTTTAATTTAGTTTGATTTTTCAGAAATAATCCTCTAAGAATTCCAAGACTTGAGGACAAGTCTTAACATAAGCAAGGGTGAAATTCGTAATGAAATTATGCAAATAGTTTGAGAAGTTGTATTGTAGAAGGAACCTGAATTACATGTCAGAAGGGACCTGAAAAATTATTTATAATATCACTGCATAAGGGACCTAAACAACATCAACATTCAAGGATCCTGAATCAATATTAGATGCAAAAAACATGAAAGAAAAAATAAGTCTCTACATTTCATCAGAATTTATCTTGGAAAAACCATCATTATGATAATTAGGACATCGTCAACCATCAACCAATATTTTGACCAAAGGACATCATCAAATAGTATTGACATCAAGCTATTTTACGGGAGTACAAGTATAGTAAGTGAAAACATTTTTCTCTTAAAATCTCGATTTTAAAAATTTTCTAGAAACTGTTAAAACTAATTTAGCTTGATATGCATTCCATTACACTTACCACATTACACTTTTACATATATCCTACCTACATTACAAAACACTATCTTCATTATCCTACCCATTATAATCATATTCATTATAATCTTATTCCTATTCATAACCCCTTTCCTACATTAAACCTCCTACATTAACCCCATTCCTATTCATCATTCCATATACCATTACATTAATCCCAATCATTTTTTAAGCATTTGGATAAAAAATAAAGGACTCAATATTTTTCCCATAAGAAATTTTTGCTTGCCTACAAAAACAAAAAGGGTTATTATCATAAAGGAAGAACAAAGGTGAAAAGATGCATTTACCTACTTACTTACTCTATTATAGGATTTGAAATAACCTTGAGATGGTCATTTCAAAAATATCTACTTTGAGTAATTATTATGAAAAATGCATTAGACTTTGAGCATAAAAGAAAATCATGACAAAGGGACTTTTGAAGGATTAATGTAATCATAAAATAAAACAATGGAAATGTAACTTTGATGATACATTAATATGGTGAAAAACAAATCATGAAAAAAAGGCCTTTGAAAAGACCAAAGTAATCATTAAAAATAATAAGCTTTTGATGGAAATTGATATGAAATGGAAGGTGCATACAAGCACTCATCCAACCTAGTGCCACGATTGAGAGGTATAAAGATAAGAGATGGAGAAATTAAGCTCTATGTCATGGCTAAAAGCTTAGGTAAGAAGTCAAGAAAATAAAAAAACGCAGAAGTAAAATCAATTTTATAAATGCAGTCAAGGTGAAATCAATTCAAATCAAAAGGGTGATCAGTGAATACATTATCATATCCTATAAATGCAACAATGGGTAATAAATGAACAATATTAAAAAAAAAAAAAAAGAATAATTTGATAAGCAAAGGAATTAAAAAGTGACAAAAAGATTCGTAGTATTGAATCAAAACCAAAAACGCAACTACAACAAATTCAAACACAGAGAGCAAGTGTGAAACATTCAGTACACCCAACACTCCACAAATTCGATGTCTCAAGCATCAGGAAAAGATATTGAAGGAAGACAGAGTCAGAGACAGCTAGAGGAAGAGGTAAGAAATGCAAACTATAAAATCTATGTTGATTTTATAAGCATTAAAAAAGAAGAAGAAGATGGAATCAATTAAAATGTAACTGTGAGATTCTAGGGTATCAAATTTGCAAATAAATCTTGTCAAATCAGAGTGATAAGAGTAGAGAATTAAAAAAAAAAATCCCTAAAATTGTGTAGTTGCTAATAAGTTGAGTTGAGCCAGGATTAAATCACCGGTCTATTGGTTGAAATACTGGAAGTGTTGGTCATAAATTCCAAGCTAGAAAAAATTGGAGGAAATCCAAGTTTAAAATTGTGTGGTGGCGTTATTCAAACTCCAAGTGTGAGATTGCTACACATAAAACTCCAGTTACATTAGTTAAACTCAGTTTGAATTGCATAATGACAGTTGAAAAATGCACATGAAATTAATTTCTTCCCTAAATTTTATTTCTGAAGAGGCAGTCATTGGTAGTGTCACATATAGAATGATGTAATTCCCAGGACTCGATTCTGAAGAGATATATGGTGGTGATAATTAAAATAAAAATTGAAATCAGCCATTCATAACTTTCTAGATTTCATTAGCAAAATTCAATTTCATTTTCAGAATTTGATTTTCTGAAGAGATAGTGAATGATAATGCTAAGAGCAAAGATGAATTGTGATTTCCCAATACCTTTAGGTTGATTTTTATTTTCCAGATTTTGATTTTTGAGGAGGATTATGCAGATGAGCATAATTGTGATGGCCTTGTAGGTTGATTTTCAATTCTATTTCTAAGAATTGATTTTTGAACAGGCAGTAAATGAAATGAGTGCATGCACTGATTAATTTGATTTCTCCAGATAAGTACATATCCAACACTTTGATTTCTCCATATCACCTTCAACATTTTGATTTCTCCAACATTAGTAAATCTCTAGCATTTGATTTCTAAGAAGGCGGAGAAGGCATGAATTAAAAAAATTGTTGTTCAGATTTTAAAAAAATCAATCTCCAACATTCGATTTTTGAGAAGGTAGAGAAGGTGAATTTAAAAACAATTGTTCAGATTTATGAAAATTGCCCATTTTCATAATTCGATTTATTTTAAATATGTAGTGAGTGGTGGTGTTATTACAAAGAAATGTCAAAATCGCAGAGACTTATAGAATGGTTTTTCCAGAAATCGATTTTCAAACAAATGGATGTATGCAGTGGTTAGTTTCAAACATTTTTCAGTATCCAATTACTCCATAACTAAATTTTGATTTCTAAGATAATGAAATTTCAATTTATGAGGTAGTAAATTTTTTGTTCATCCCCAGAAATATGATTTCAATTACTAAGAAGACATAGTGGATTTCTAGAACTTTAATATCAAGCCAGAGAGGTAATTCACTTCGAATTTTGAAGAGATTGAGAAGGGTAATGAAAATGAAGTTGTTACTTTCAAAATTTCATATTTATGGTGTGAATTTTAAATGTTCAGGAAAAAATCAAACTTGTAACTGTCCAGAAATAAAAAGTGAACTTGTTTTCAGAAGAAATAGTGATAAGAATATTGTTCTTAGAGGAATTTTAATAAATTATTTTCCAGAAAGGGTGTTTTAAATTTTTAAAATAAAATCCTTCTCTCCACAAGCAATTAAAACAAATATTTATAAAAGACGAAAAAGACATGAGGATATTTACATCTGTTTATAGGAAACTCATCAGGAAGCTTCAGCATTAGGAGCCAGACTCATAGGTACATCAGTAGAGCAATAATCATACATAATCATAAGGTTAAGGAGATAGAGCCAAGCATGATGACATGCTTGAGAGTAAGCGAGGAGATGTTGGCCTCATTTTCAATCCAATTTTTCCTGATTAAATAAAATTAAATCCCATGATATCCATCCATATAACATCCATATACACCTTATTTTGACCAATTTATGCATATTCAGGTATATAAATTATTTTTTCCAATTTTTAGATGTTTTTACAAAAATTGGATTTTAAGTGCATTTTTGGACACGACTAAAAATTCCCGTAATGGATTCATTAAAGTCATACTTGCAGGAAACTTGGGCACAAGATGAGCACATATTTAGAAAAAATTGGAACTAAGAATGGACGTGTACCTATTGGTTCCGTCAAACCGAACTAAACAGACCCGGTCAATGTTGGTCAAACATGACTTGTTTTTCAGGAATCCCTAGAAAATAGGATAAGAATAGTAGATTTTGGGATTTTTCTAGATTTTGAGTGATTGGATGGATTAGATCAACCAATATAGATGGGATAAGGATAGATATGACTGTTAGAGACATTTTATACAATTCTGTTTCAAATTTTTCTATTTAAGCCAAGAACATTGAAGGCATGAACATGTAGAATTTGTATGATTTCACTTTGATATTTCTAAAATTTGTGAGTTAATTGAAGAAATTAGTTCTATATTATTTATATTGTTTCATATGGTGAATGATTGATTGAGCTCCAGTAGCTGAGAAGTACTTTCAGTGTGGAAGGCAAGAGTGGAGGGCCCCCACACCGAGCTAAGTGCACTTTCTTGTTAATTTAGTTGAAATTTCATGAACTAGTTTTTCTTCATGTTTAAATCAGTTAATTAGATGTATGATGATATGTTATGTTTTATGATGAGTATTAATGTAAATTATAATCTGCATATGAAGGGTCCAGCCAGTGTTTAAGTTAAACTCTCCTTCTATTTGATCAGATAATAGAAACTAGAATTCATCTTTCTTGCTTTTGTTTAAAGTGATTTTCTCAATTTCCAGTTTTCATACAATGGCATTAATGATGAATGAATTTATAAAGAAGGAGAGCAAGGACATCCTTAGTTAGGAGCCTCTTCTATTATTCTTGTATGCATCTTAATCTATTGTTCATTAGTGATTTTTGATTTCTGTTCATGAAGTAGCATTGTAGAGAAGGTCAACCTAGTTCTCCTAAGTTAGGAGCTTCTTCTTCTACTTATTACATATTGAATTAGAAATTATTTAGTTAAGTTTTATATTTCTAATATTCATTTCCTTCGAATTCAATAATTCATCTTCTAAAATTGATTGTAGTTGAAATCCATATATTTTGGACATGCTTCCAAGTTTTACAAACCCGGATTTATAATTAAATACTTGTGTTAGCTTAACCAGTAAATTGACCCAGCAATCATTCATTACTTCTTTGGCTTCATTTTCAACTAAAAAATTCATCAAAATACCTCTTCAGTCTTTCCAATAAAGAGCGCTATCCAAAATGCAGTATTTGGAAGCCCTCAACTTCAATGGCCTACCCTTACTCTTAGACATGCCCGGAGGAGGATCTAAATGTTGAAGAACATATATAATGTTTGAGTACCAAGGAGATGAAAGAAAAATATCAGATACATATATGAGAGTGCCATCCTCTTCTTCATCGGACAATGTTGAAATGACGTTGATGTCTAGAGCATGTAAGTTTGACTCAGCCATGAGATTGGCTAAGCCTTGACATTTGATCAGCTTTGTGGGCTTGAGGTCTAGGTCATATTCTAACATTATTTCCATCCACTTCCCTCTTCTACCTTCTGGATCAGTGTGCATAAGAACATATTTTACCGCTGCACTGAGAACATAAGCCATAATATGTGAATTTAAAATGTATACACATAAATCCTTCAATGCCTTTACCAAAGCCAAGGCTTGCTTCTCAATGATATTGTACCAAAGGGCTACATCCCTGATAGTTCTGCTAAAAAATGAAATGGGTTGCTCGGTCTTATCCTTATTTTGCATCAAGACCGCAATCAAGGTATGCTCGGAGGAAAATGAGTATATGATAAAATCAATCAATTAAGCTGGGCTGATTAAAACAAGGGTTTTGGTTAAGGAAAACTTCACTGAGTTAAAAGACTTTTTGGCATCCTCGGACCACTTTACCTCATTTTATTTCTTTAACATGTTGGTCATTTCCCAAATATGCTCAATCAAATTTGGAATAAATCTACGTAAGAAGTTCATTTTACCATTGAAATATTGGATTTCTTTTTTACTTCGCATAAATTAAATTTGCTGAATTTCCTCAACTCAAGAAGGGTCAATCCGGATTCCATCCTTGGAGATGATGTGACCGAGAATATTTCCCTCCTCCATGGAAAAAAGGTTTTTTTTTTGGATTAAGAGAAATTCCAAATTTCCAGCATTTCTGAAATAAAATTCTTAAGTGATAGAAGTGTTCATCATCAGAATGAGAGAAAACTATCAAATGATATAAATATACCACTAATAAAACATCTTTCTCATCTGAAACAGCTATGCCCATCACTCGCTGAAAGGTGATCAATGCCTCATATCCAGCCTCATTGTTAGAACAATCAAAAGCCAACTTATATGAGCATAGACTTGCATTTTTTGGAACCTTACCCGACTGATGAAGAGGCTGATGGATCCAAATTCTAATGCATGCCCTGTCTTTCCCCAAGGCATAATCAAAATCCACGGTCCAAAGACTATTTTCATCTTCCAAATGTTGGAATTATGATTTGTGTTATGTATCATCTTTCCGGGCCACTTCTTCATTCTGATATGAAATTTTCTCTGCCTTATCTGATGACTACTCTGAAGAACTAGTCAATTTTTATTTTCCCTCATTTAAAACTTCTCTAACAAAATTGGAAATTTCTGGAATATGTTTTACTTCTACAAGCTGACTATCTACATCATTCAAACCGCTATCATTGAACAAAATAAATGATTCTAAATCTGTATGTACAACATTAATTGGATGATTTTTAGGTGTCTCTTTTTTGGTTATCATATACTTCATATTCATTTCCCAGTAAAAATTTATCAATTTTATGAAAACTGGATGGTGGCATAAGAGAAATATAGTTGCAAAGTGCCTCTTAACTTCGCTCCCCAAGATCTCGATAGTAAAATTCCAAACTATGTAGGTATATTAGCTACCACCACATCCATCAAGACATTCTTTGCTGGAATTTGGTCAAGGGAAACTACTAAATTATTTATGAGACCAAGAGAACAGACTCTACCTGAATCAAAGGAATACAAGTCATGGTATGGACGAGTGATATCTAGGTCCAATTTCTCCATAATGGCTTTCGGCATCAAATTATGGGAAGCTCCAGAGTCGAGCATGGCATTGTGAAGGATACATTGGTGAATTCTCAAACTCAAATAGAATGGGGGAACTTCGCTATCCTCTAACTAACCATCTATTGTTGGACCAAAGATAATTTCAGGTTGATCATCTTCAACATTTAGTATATCAGATAAAGGATATACTTTTAAAATTTTGGATACATAAAACTTATACTGATTATTTTTTACAAGTTTAGTTAAAGGGATTGAGACTTTTAATTTGAAAATTTCAATTTCCAAGCTGAAAGGAATGGATTTGTCTACCTCTTTAATGATGATGTCTCTTTTTATGGGTTGATATTTTGGTGTAGCTTCCTTCTTCTGACTGTCCTTTTCTTTGCCCGGTGTGCTTGTAGATGGATGATTGACCTTTCTCTAATTTGTAACTACATGTTATTTTCCTTTATTCTGATTACCTTAAGGATTTTTCTTCGGTTGAGTATCTTTTTGTTGGGATGCTCGCTTCTGAATAGGATTAACTAGGACATATCTAATCCTCAATGAGTATTTCCTCTGTTATGAGATGAGTGCATTCAAATAGCCTTGTTTATAATCATCAGACTC
Source organism: Pinus albicaulis (assembly GCA_034641835.2). Taxonomy (NCBI): domain Eukaryota; kingdom Viridiplantae; phylum Streptophyta; class Pinopsida; order Pinales; family Pinaceae; genus Pinus; species Pinus albicaulis. The sequence continues at coordinate 424,182,625 of CM076584.1, forward strand.
AACCTTGAACTCATGATCATTGGCTAATATATATTCTTCATCATTGGGCACATTTTTCTTCTCAACATACTCTTCATTTTCTATCAAAAATATGTGCTGGCCATTAGCTGTAAAAAAGTGATTTTCTTCAACAATTGGATCTTCTTCTTCTTCCTCTACTCCTTGAGCATAATGTTTCTAGAAGGATGTCTGAGTCTGTTGTTGTTGTGATGGTTGCTCAGGATCCCTTTGTTCTCTTTGTTTGATTCTGAATTGAGGTTGTTGTTGCTGTCCTTTGAAGTTAGGATTTCTAACTTGTGCTTCCGGGTGTCTTTCTGTTATGGAAATCCTGTCAACCATCATTTCTACTTTCCTTATCAAAGTGTCTAGTTCTACCTCAAAGGATGAGAATGATTCTTCTTTGATGGTTACTTTCCTCTCACCCTTCATCTTTTACTTCTTAATTGATAAGTTTGTTGCCACACTGACTGCATTTTTCTGCATGTCTTCTAATGTTGTAGGATTCCTCTCTCATAATTTATATTCCATATCTTGATCGAAGCCATCCAAATAATTCAAGAGATCCAAACCTAAAGTATGTTTGATCTCATTGAAAATTGAATTGTATACTCAATTGAACGCATTGTGAAATCCTGAACCGATTCATTGATATTCCTTTTGAGATTATCATATTCAGAAAGGATCTGCAAGGGGCACTTCTTCACCTCCCATCAGTCTATGAAGGCATCTAATAATTGATCTGGAGTGGATATAAAATTTTCACTCAAGGATCTAAACCAGGTTTTAACATCTACAGAAAAGCTCTGAACTATGATTCTCATCTTGGAATTGTCAGCATCTATTTCCTTTAGGTCAATAAAGTCAGTGACTTTGACTATGTGTTGTTTTGCAGTGATTTGAGAACTCTCATCAAAGAGAGGGAGTATCTAGCCATAGCCTTGTGGTAAGGCATTGAGTTTACTTGGTAGGATGAGGGGTAAAAATATGGCCATGATTCCTGCTATGTGAAGTACAGGAGTGACAATAGAAAGTGTTCACTGAATGGGTAATGAAGTAGATGGTGGAGATGAAGAAGTAGCAACTGACTAGAGTTGTGTGATTATGGGTAATGATTCTTGCTGATATTGGATTATGGCTTTTTCAAATTCGTATTGAAGTTGGTTTGCTAACTTTTCAAACCTATATAATTGACTCCAGACTTTTGTGTCAAAGTCTGATTCAGATTTAGTTTCTTCAAAAGTTAAATTCTGTTGTGAAAAATACTAAGAGGGGGGGGGGGGGGGGGGGTGAATCAGTATTAAGGGCATACTCAAAACTTTTTACTTTTTCCTGCTCTAAAACCCATACGCTACTTTACTTCATCAAACTCGCGTATATACGCGGATACCCTTTACTAAACTCGCGTATGTATAGAGATCTTAATATGAAATTAGTTCCTTACTTAGATCCTTGCATTTATTCATTCATCAGATGTTTATATAGCAACAGACATTTGTAGTAATAACAGAATAAATCATCACACATAAGCATCACACATGAACACCAGGATTTTAGGTGGAAACCCAAGTCGGGAGAAAACCACTACTACCGTTGCTCAGCCTTCAATATTTTATTATAAAGAAAACATTTTACAACTTATGTACTGGCGCAGATTCATACCAGTACGCAGGCACCCTGCGCTCGTTCAAATGCCTCTCCACGGAAGACACAAGCTCCACATCGTTTACCGGCCTCTCCACAGGAAGAACACAGGCCCATTGCTCTCGTTTACCAGCCTCACCTGGAAGGGAGCTACAACCCCCTGACTGAAGGCTACAACCCTCAGCACCTCTATGGACCACGTTTCATCAATTTTCACACTGGATCCAAACACTTTCTTTAGAGCACAACTTGCAGGCCACTTTTCATCATATTTTCAGACTGAACCCACTCCACACATTTAAGCTCAATCATACATCAAACTGATACTTTTAACACATTGACAGATAGCAGTAAACCAACAGAACAGATCAGACATCTCATACCACAAACTTCAGCAAACCCTAGTTTTGCAAACGCACTTTCCTTTCACTAATACCGCGTATATACGCGCTTCCATTCAAATCAACCCGCGTATACATCTGTTCATACTTCAAGACTGATACGCGCTTTTGCTTTACCAAACTCACGTATATACGCGCTTCCGCTGTTCCGAACTAGCGTATATATCTTTAGACATTACAGAGCTGCATACTTCTTCAGATCAGATATTCAGTTCAGATTTAACCCTTCATTTTAGACAGAAGTTCGCCTCATCTCAGATCTAAGCATTCCACAAACAGATCTAGAAGATACAAATACATTTCAGATCTAGATTCCCTTCTTCATCATTTTCTTCATAGGTGCATCATAGATTTAGATCTATCATCAAACCATTACCCTTTCCATACAGATATACTTTAGAGTGAAGTATTCATTCAAACCCAGACTCATGCACTCCCTTTGCACAATAATTTCCTTCTCCTTATATAGGTTTACCCTTTATCAATACCATGAGCCAAAACCACATTACTTCCAATGGTATTCCTGGACGGGATCACATAGACGAATCATTGCTCAATACAATGGGTCAATACCATGGTAGTTACCCCTGGTTTTACATATTTAGAGTGCTTTTTCCCATACGCGACTTGGAACGTTATTTCCCGCGTGCATACGCTACTTAGACTAGAAAAACCCATGTATGCCTTGAGACATACTCTTTTCATCATTGTTCTGGCACAGACTGAATTCCTTTCATCATTACCCTCTATACAGATCAGATTCACATCAATAACACGTTCATCAAGACATATTCCATCAATGACAACTTCATCAAGTAGGTTGCCATCATCTTCATCAAGTGGGTTGCCATCAAGGACAACACTCTGCATCATATTGCCAACAATCTCCCCCTTTAGACTTGATGGCAACCACAATGGTGTTTGATCACTACAGCAGCATAATGATATTCTCCCCTTATTCAAACACCATGTCACTTGTTGAGCCTCAAATTTTTGCTTTCCTTCACCTCATTTTACCTCATTCTCCCTTGTCCATTTCTATTTTAAACCCAATTGATCAATAAAAATAGTTAAAATTACTTCTAGAATGGTTTACATGACTGACTTGTTGAATTTTGTGATTGTTGCCATTGTTAAGCATTTTGACCGGAACTAGCTGCAGAATGCAGACATTCCGTAGCTAACCGGCGATTCTACAACTACCTTTATGTTTGAGTATGTTCCAGGTGGCCTCTTGAGGAAAAACGCATATGGGCATGATCCACGTCGTGCCTACATGGTTTGTTGCTCATCATGGAAGAGGAAATGAATTCTGGGTACGGTTATGCACGTGGGAACACATTTGTGAAGGAAGACTCCTACTAGGATTGTCTCAGTCCAGGTGTCTTTTCTCTTCACGTAGCCACCTCAAAGACTCCTAAGATGATTCGGATAAGGAAAGACATTATTCCTAAATTTTTGTAATTATTGTTACTTGCATTTACTTTATAAACTCTTGAGTAGACCGAGAGCTTAGTTAGAGATTTTATGTTAGATTGGCTGCTAGATTTTGTGTAAACTCTGTGTTACGTCCTTGAAGACACAGAGTGTTATGTTCAAACTATTGCATCGTTAATGGAGCAGACAAAGTTATTTTGAATGCATGATTTAATTTGGAGTTGAATGCCGTCAAGTGGTAGAGGGCCCCTGCCTCTTGCACGGATTTCTTTTGCGTAAACTAGATAAGTTTTTCCTAGCTGCCTTTACGTTTTGCATTTGAATTGGTAGTTGTTTTGTTTTATCTACTGTAGTCGTATTCGTTCCAGTTCTTCCACAAGAAGACACTCTTCCAACAAACCGAAATGATGAATGATTAATGACTATGGTATTGTAGGATAGGAGTTGAATTTGTATTTGTTTTTAACTAGATACTGTAGTCGTATTCGTTCCAGTTCTTCCACAAGAAGACACTCTTCCAACAAACCAAAATGATGAATGATTAATGACTATGGTATTGTAGGATAGGAGTTGAATTTGTACTTGTTTTTAACTAGATACTGTAGTTATATTCATTCCAGTTCTTTCACAAGAAGACATTCTTCCAACATATCATAACAATGAATGATGAATAGCTATAGTAATGTAGGAATTAGTTGTAGTTTTTGTTATTCACTATCACAGTTGCACTTGTTCTAATCACTCTTCCACAAGAAGAAATTCTTCCAAGACATCCTTAAGAATTTCAAGATATGACCGTGATGTGATAACTTAGTCTTTCATTTGCTTTCAGTTCATTTGTTTTCAATTGCATACAAGTCCACAGTCAGAATTGTTCTACCTCTTCCACAAGAAGGAACTCTTCCAAAATATCACTAATGATGAACAAACAGATTGTGTAACTTCATAGAATAATGCATGTTGGTTAGAATGCTCCGGAGTTTCATTTGCATTTAATTCATGATCAGTTACTTCATTTCAAGTTTGATGATGACTTATAGTTTGATATTGTTCTAGTTTAGAAGCATCTTAGGTTCATGCTTAAATTAACTCATTGCACTTGCATCTCATAATCATACTGTCATCCTTTGCACAATAGATTACTTTAGTTGTTAGAATTCACAAGACAACCTTCATTATTTACAAATATCTTTTTGTTCTGAAAACTACAAAGTGATCCATAACCATAGGAACAAAAGATAACTTCACTATAAGGTCTGAAATATCTCTGCAAATTCCTCATCATTTTATAAACAGAGCTCTTCCTCAAAAGAACTACTTTGAAAAGAAACCAATAACTCTTTGAGTATAGGTTCTGAGACATTCAATTAAATTGCAGAATAGAACTAGGAATTATTCATGGAATAGATGAGCTTAGGACAAAATGTTGCATCATGATAAGATTAGTGTTTAACTGTCCAGTTAGAGAACTTGCATATTTAGTGATCATTTCTCAAGTTTAGTTTGTGTCAATTGCCTAAGAAGTCATTATCAAGCTTTTGTTTCTATTTAGTCATAGTTCAGATTCTGCTTCATTGTTTTTAATTGCATTTACCATTCCATACATTAGGCTTAACTCTATTTTTGACCATCAACTTCTTTCCATTAGTTCTCTAGGCATTTTCATTGTAAACATAAAACACCAAAAGACCAAAAACATCATAAATCAACATAAAAGACCAAAAACATCACAAAACACTACACACAACGCATTAGGAAACACGCACCTAGGTACATATGGTACACTTCACTTCAGCAGTTTACAAATCCTGGTTGACAATTAAATGAGCTCAGTTTAGGAGACTAGATTGAGACCCAACATTTTGGCGTCGTTGCCGGGGAAGTGAAAACTAGGTAACTTTTGTTTCTTAGCATCCAAAAACAATTTTATGCGTAGGGAGAGAGATTCAAGGGGAAGATTTATAAGCAGCAGAGGCAGAAGTTTGATATCTAGAACATCACTTGTTTCATCTAGATCCAGAGCTAGTACACCTTCAACTCAAACCCATCTTCCATCCTTTACTGATCCTGGACTTCTAAAAGATCTAAGGTCACCTATTCCATTAGAGAAACCTTCCACTTCATCCACTGAACCTACCATAGAAGAAGATCTAAAAACTCCTGTCTGGGACACAAACCTTTCTACTTCCACAGGAGAGTCAACTATGGCAGAAGAAGGAGGAGGAGGAGTTGTTAATGGAGAACACACATTGTTTGGAGGAGGTAGAGGTAGAGGTAGGGGAGAAGGAGGAAGAGGAGAAGGAGGTAGAGGTGCAGAAGGAGGAAGAGGTAGAATAGGAAGCTCTTTTGGGTTCCCTATACTTGATGAAGAAACCAATACAACCATGAAAAACATTTCACCTTCTGTCCTTCCAAACTTCTATGGACTTAAAACTGAGGATCCTGAAACTTTCTTATTCGAATTTGAAGTGTTGTGTAGGAATTATGACTACCTTCAAGATGCTCAAAAATTGAAATTATTTCCTTCAACTCTGAAAGGAGCAGCATTGAAGTGGTTTATGAGCTTAAACAGTAGTTCCATTAGAACATGGGAAGACATGAAACAAGCATTTCTAGAGAGATACTTGGATTATTGTATGCCAGTTAATCATAAGGAAGAAGTGTTCAAGATGTTACAAAAATAAGATGAAAACTTAGAAGATTTGTTGGAAAGATTTAAATACAACATAAAAAGGGCACAAATGGAAAACCTAGATCAAGACACTTTAAAATCTCTTTTGTTGAAAACCATTAGGGATGAATGGTTGGATATCCTTAACATGATGGGAAAAGGGGATATATCACAACTCACATTACCTGAAATATCCGAGTTATGTATCAACCTTTCCAGAGGGAAATCTAAAACTGCCAAAGGTCCAAGAGATCCTGCTCTTGCAAGGGCAAGTAAATCTGCTTCTGGGACAGTAAGTAGATCAGAAATAGGACATATGCTTGATGATTTTAAATCCGACATCTTAGGGAGTCTTAGTGAACAAATAGACACCCTCAAGATACAAAACAAGCAAAAGGTTGAATCTGATGCCTTGGCAATCTTTTGTCCCAAATGTAGGAAGAAACATGCCTTGAGAGAGTGCCCTTTGGATGTAAAAGTTGTAGAAACCTGTGTTATTTGTTCCGAGAAACATGAGACCAAGAATTGTCCTTCTCTTCCTGGTCTCAAGGCTGTTTTTCAAGAAGAAACTCCTACAGATTCCATAGAATCTCTTAACTTTGTATCTAGAAGACCTTGGCAGGGACCTCAAACACAGGGATTTCATGATCAAATGTATAATCAACCTCCACCTTGGAATTCTTGGCAGCAACCTTGGCCCCAATTTCAAAATCAATCTCAAGCTTGGGCACAAGGATCACAAGGCCCCTATGGAAGATACTCTCCATATTATCAGTATCCACCATCCTATCCACCATATCCACATTTTTATCCTCAAAATTCCCAACAAAATTTTCCTCAAAATCTTCAACAAAATTTTCAACAACATCATCCGAACCAACCTCATCAAAATCAACCACTTCCATTACCATTCCCTCAAAAATCCAATCAATTGCCAGCTCAGCCCATACCAAACCCCAATAATAAGAACCCTCAGAATACATACATGATATAAGGACAACAATTTCCAACTTATTTAATTACTCCTCTAGACCTTAGTGATGTTCAACTTAGGTCTGGAAGGATACTTGAGAAGAGGAAACCTTCTGTGATCATACAAGAACAAGATAATTCTGAGGAAGACTCCCTACGGGTTAATAAAAGTCTTGGGGAAAATACATCCTTTCAAGATCAAAACATTGAAAAACTGAAACAAAAAGATCCAATAAATCCAACTCCAGTATTAGAGCAACCATCCACATCTACTTCTATACCTCCCTTTCCGGAAAGACTACAAATTGATAAAGGTGTAGAAAAACAAATACTGGTGCCTAATTATGATTTCTTGGATGAATTGAGAAATGTTTGCATTAAAATTCCATTATTGCAAGCCATCAAGGAAATCCCAATTTTAGCCAAAACAATAAAGGAGTTGAGTATGAAGACAACAAAGAAAAGAATAAGAGAAACCAAGAAAATTCAACTGGTAGGACAAATAGCAGACATTATGATGGGTAATATTACTATTCCAAAGTACCTTGACCCAGGAAATCCAGTTGTCAAAATTCACATCAATGGAATTGAAATTCAAAACACACTCATTGACTTAGGAGCAGCAATAAATATCATGAGTAGACAAATCATGGACAAACCGAAACTTCCTAATCTTCTCTTTACACCCACATTATTACAATTAGCAGATAGATCTGTGATCAGACCAGATGGGGTAATAGAAGACATTCCAGTGTCCCTAGACTCTTGGGAGTACCCTGTGGATTTCATGATCCTAACACCCAAGAATAATCTACGAGGCCATCCTGTTATACTAGGAAGACCTTGGTTGGCTACAGCTGATGCTTTTATTAGTTGTAGGTCCGGTGATATGTATATTTCTGATGGAAGTTCAACAAAGAAATTCACTTTATATCCTCCAGCTAGGACAATTACAGAACTAGATGACACTCAATGGATAGAGGATGAAGAATATTTGCAACCACTCTTCACAATTTCAAAAATTAGTGAAGATAATCAAATTCTGAATACTCTAGAAAACTTTGAATCTTCTCCAGAACACAAACAAGAATCATTTCAAGAGAGATCCAATATTGAGTTCTTTTCATCTAGGCAGATGTCTCTTCATTCTATGGACAAATTTGGCAGCTCTACAAGTGAAATTTTTCCAGGAAAAACCTTGAACATAAACAAAAACCTAGAAAAATCTCAACAAGAAGAGTTAGTCAAAGTATTACAGAGACATTCTTCTGCATATGCATGGGAATACACCGACATGAAAGGGATAAGTCCCAAGACTTGTACTCATCACATCTATATAGAGGCAAATTGCAAACCAATCAGACAGCCTCAAAGATGGATGAATCCAAATCTTAGGGAAATTGTCAAGGAAGAATTGCAAAAATTGTTAAATATTAATTTCATCTATCCTATTTCAGATAGTCAGTGGGTTTCTCCTTTGGTAATTGTGCCAAAGAAAAATGGAAAATGGAGGGTGTGTGTTGACTACCGAGAACTAAATAAATCTACTCTTAAAGACCATTTTCCCTTACCTTTCATAGATCAAGTATTAGATACATTAGCTGGCAAAAAGTACTTTTCATTCCTAGATGGGTTTAGTGGTTACAATCAAATCCAAGTAGCCCTTGAAGACCAAGAAAAAACCACATTCACCTGTCCTTGGGGTACCTATGCCTACTGAGTATTGCCATTTGGATTATACAATGCACCTGCAACATTCCAAAGGGCAGTATTAGGAATTTTTTCGGATCTAATACATGACTGTGTAGAGGTGTACATGGATGATTTCACAGTTTATGGGGACACATTTGAAGAGGCTTTAGAAAACTTGGAAAAAGTCTTAAAAGATGTCAAGAAGCAAACCTTTCACTTAGTCATGAAAAATGTTTTATGATGTTCACTGAAGGTATTGTTTTAGGGCACCACATTTCAGGGGATGGGATTAGAGTTGATGAGGCGAAAGTTGAAGTTATTTCTAACCTATCCATTCCAAGTTGTCAAAGAGATGTTAGAAGTTTTCTAGGATTTACAGGGTACTATCGGAGATTTATAAAAAACTTCACCAAAATAGCATCTCCTCTCTTCAAATTACTCACCAAAGATTGTGAATTTAAGTGGACTTCTGATTGCCAGTTAGCTTTTGAAACCCTGAAAACCAAAATTTCTGAAGCACCTATATTAAGGGGACTTAACTGGAAGTTACCTTTTCATATCTCGACAGATGCTTCCGATACAGCTCTAGGAGCAGTATTGGGACAAAAAGATTTAATTCCCTATGCCATCTATTATATCAGTAAAAATTTGACTCCTGCAGAGTTAAACTATACTGTAACTGAAAAAGAGTTTTTAGTCGTTGTTCATGCCATAAACAAATTTAGACACTATATAACAGGCTATGAAACTTTTATTCACACTGATCATTCTGCAATTAGATATTTAATGAACAAATCAATCACTAATGGCAGAGTGATAAGATGGTTGTTACTCTTACAAGAATTCAACATTACTATTCTAGATAGGCTTGGAAAACAAAACACAGTAGCTGATTTCCTATCTAGACTCCAAAATATCAAAGATGACACTCCGGTTGAAGATCAATTTCCCGATGAATATCTTTTTGCAATCTCTACTCAAACTCCATGGTTTGCTGATATTGCTAATTATTTAGTTTCAGGAAAATTTCCTTCAATTATGAATGCAAGGGATAAAAGAAAAATCATTAATGATAGTGCAAGATATTCATGGGTCGCTAATGAATTGTACAAGACAGGTTCAGATTTGATCATTAGAAGGTGTGTTCGTGAAGATGAGATGCCTGAAATTCTCAAGGCATGTCATGATGAACCTTGTGGCGGACACTTTGCAGATAAGAGGACAGCTTATAAGATCCTTAACTTAGGATATTATTGGCCATCCTTGTTCAAAGATGCAAGGGAATATGTAAAAAGGTGTGACAGTTGCCAAAGGGTAGGGAAACCTTCTCCTTCAGGTGAGATGCCATTACAACCTCAGGTACACATTGAACCTTTTGAAAAATGGGCTTTGGATTTTGTAGGACCTATTAGTCCTCCATCAAGACAAAAGAAATACATATTAGTTTGCACCGATTATGTTACTAAGTGGGTAGAAGCTAAACCATTACTTGTTGCTAATGAATCATCTGTAGTTACTTTTCTTTTTGAGGATATTTTCACTCGTTTTGGTGTCCCAAGGGAAATTGTTACAGATCAAGGAGCTCAATTTACATCAAGGCTAATGGAGCAAATGATGGAGAATTACAAAATCAGACATAGAACATCTACTCCTTATCATCCACAAGCAAATGGTCAAGTGGAATCCACTAATAAAGTCATTTAAGGAATCCTAACAAAGACTGTTCATCTACATAGAAGAGATTGGGTAGATAGGCTTCCTGAAGCCTTGTGGGCCTATAGAACTACATGGAGAAACACAACAAGCCATACTCCTTATGAGCTTGTTTATGGAAAGCAAGTTTTGTTTCCTATAGAGTTCCAAATTCAAACATTCAAGATGGCAGTTCAGCTAGGACTTGATCTAACGTAGGCACAAAAGCATAGACTGGAGCAAATTAATGAATTGGATGAGATCAGACAAGATGCAGTTCAGAAAACAAGTCTAGTCCAACAGCAAAGGGCTAGGTGGCATGACAAATACATCAAGGAGAAGAAATTTAAAGAGGGTGACTGGGCTCTCTTGTTTGATTCAAAATTCAAGGATTTTCAAGGGAAATTTCAGACACATTGGCTTGGGCCATATGAAATTGTTCGAATTTTTGATAATGGAGCGGTAAAAATCAGAACTATAGATGAAGAAGAAGTCACTTTTCTTGTGAATGGTCATAGACTGAAGCTATACCACAAGCCACTCTCAAGAGAAGAGTTTGTCAAGAAGTTCCAAGAAGACAATGATGTGAAGTTAATGAAGAAGAGTCTCTCTTCTTCATCAACTTGATTAAATTTTCTGAAGCATTTCTCTTTTGAAAAAAAAATAAAAAATAAAGGTATAAGCATGAAAACCAATCATTGATTGGCATGTTTATACAGAAAAGATAGGGTGAAAATCAGAGTCTCTCTGACACTCTAACTTTTCCCATTTTTTTCTTTTGTTTTAAGCAGCTGTTATAAAAATCATAAGTTCAGTTCCATAGTGCTTATGATTCATTTCATCTCACTCCATTCACTTATCCATTCATACTCCATTCCATCCATCATTCATTTCATCTGACTCCATTCCACATTTCATTCATTTCATTCCATCTTCCATCCATTTCATTTTCATGTCAAAACACAAAATTTGATATCATGCTGTAAGTGAATAAAATATGTCATGAATTGCAGTACAACTCTTATGTTCCTTCATTCCATTTAATGGACTGAATCCATTCCATTCCACTTATCCACTTCATACATATCATAATCCATCATCCATTTTCATGCATACCACATAACATTTCACCCATACTCCAAAAACATTTCATTTTCATGATTAAAGTGTTCTACAGGAACATTCTGCAGCTCAGTGGACATTCTGTAGCTAATCAGCCTTTCTGCAGCCCGACAGTCTTTCCGCAGCTATAAACCCTGAAGGCATCAACCAGCAGACATCATAATTACAAAAAAGTGATCCAGTGAATTCATGAATCAAAAACATCAAGAAAATTGTGAAAGATTCCTCCAAAGATGAGCAGAGAAGACAAAGGCTACAAAAACATCAAATAAAGGGCAGAGGTAACAAATTTAAATTACGATGGAATTTCATAAAAGTTTAGCATAGTTTAGTTGTGGATTATTCGAAAGGTTGTTTTAATTGTTTTATTGATCAAACACCAAACAAACCCTCTACAGACTTTGTATTAAAATCTTCCATTTCAAATTTCATATCCGATAGCATTTAAGCGGTGAAACGGCCAAAGCATTTGAATTTCCCACGACTCTTAACCAAGTTATTTAATGATGATGATTTTTCCCTGCCGTCGTAAATCCTCCGCCGTCTCCTCAATCATTAATACAATCCCTCCACCTCACTCCACTACTCTATGCCGTGACCATTTGCCATAACTTCATTCCGTAGCCAGTATTCCATTCCGAAGACAGAGGCATTATTATCATCAGGAGCAGATCAGAAGAGGTAAATTTGGAAGTATAACGGTGTGAGAACTCAAAACCACTTGATCCCGTGAACAGATAGCATATCACTGTGAACGAAGTTTGGAGCATTTCCACTGTCAACACAGAATTGTGGCCGTGTAGAGTTTGAAGTCTTTCTGTTACCAAAGACAGAGGTATTGTAGTATTAAAACTGAAACCGTTTGCTACTAAGAGCCAGAGGTATTGCACAAAAAGAAACTTGAAGCCATCTACCACTGTCTATCAGAGACATATTAGCTCGAAATTTGAAATTGCTTTCATATCACTCCAAAGTTCAACAGAAGCACATCAGTCCGAGGTTTCAAAGGCATTTTTCATTATCAAACAGAGGCATACCAGCCAGAGTTTTTGAAGCTGTTGCTATTATAAATCAGAGGTATGTCATTCCAAAATTGAAGCCATTTTCATTTAGAGCTTGAAGCCATTTTAATCCGAAAGTAAAAGTCATTGTTTTGTGGGTAGAGAAGAGTGTTAATTTGACATTGAAAAAAATCATGGGTTTCATCGTAAGGACTGAGCCTGTGGGATCAAAATATTTAGAAGGTTACCCACAATGCAAGGAGATGTTACAACAAATAGGATGGCTTCAATTCTTGGAAAAGTTTAATGGCTTCCATAAGGAAGTCACCAAAACATTTGCCAGATCATTCCAAGGAACCGAAGTTGAAATAGGGGATGTCAAGTTTACTGTTACTGAAGCTTTTATAGCAGAGGCTACAGGATTGTCCAAAACTGGGGAGAGATGGTTTAAAAATAGGGAATTCCACAATGACTCCTGGAAACAAATTTTAAAATCACCAAATATGGATGTTAGTGTGTTCAAGAAAGGAATTCCCAGCACTGCATTGAAAAGCAAATGGAGAAATATACTACTTCTTTCACAAAAATTTGTTACATGTGAGGGTAGATATGGGACATTTTATGTCTACCACATCAGACTAATGATGCATTTTCTGGGAGAAGATTTAAATCTACCATATTTCTTGCATCAAAGTCTGAAGAAAATGGCTTCCCGTGTTCAGAGAAGAGTTCAGTTTTTAGAGACAACCCTGTATCATCATGGGTTGGTCAAAATTTTGATTGAGCATCATCTATCTAAAACAAATGATACATGGGATGATTTCTTAGTAAGAAATCATTTTGAAGAAGCAAAAGAACCATCACCTGAACCACAGCCCACAAAGAGAAGTAGGAAATGGAGGACTTCAAAAGATAAAATTGACAAACCAATTCAAGAAAGCAGTGAAGAAGTCATTTTGGAGAAGTTGACTCGAATCAGGAGGAAACTTAAGGAAGAAAAGATAATCAAGGAATCTACCACAGAGAAAGGAGAGGGATCCTCTCAGCTTAGGAGAAGCCACAGATTAAAAGGAAAACTAAAGAAAACATCAATCAAACAAACAGGGGTAATCAATATTGAGGATGAAGAAACATCCATTGAAGAGGATGATGAAGAAGATTTTTATGAAGGCACCCCTGAGATTGATCCTGCTCAACAGGAAATCTATGACTATGTGGAAACTCTAGAAAGGACAGCATCAGAAAGCAGAGAGAGAACCCCCAGTCCTCCACTGTCTGAAATTGATATATTAAGGAGGGATAGGTATGAGTTGGAATTGTTGAATAGACACATCAGAAATGAGAATGAAATTCTCAAAGATCAAATCAAACTCAAAACAGATATGAACTCTACTTTATCCCTGCATATAGACAAAGTGGAGAGAACCAATGAGAAATTGAAGACAAGGAACAAAAAGCTAGTCAGGGCACTCACCAATCTCAGGTTCAAACTTGTTATCAGGAAACCCAGAAGACCTCTAGCTACCAGACAAAGGAGAAGAAGGGGATTAGATGTCCTTGCAGAAGCCTCTGAATTCATAGGATAATTTGCATGAGGACATGCGAAGAGACAGCAGTGGGGGTATGTTGAGCCTCAAATTTGTGCTTTCCTTCACCTCATTTTACCTCATTCTCCCTTGTCCATTTCTATTTTAAACCCAATTGATAAATAAAAATAATTAAAATTACTTCTAGAATGGTTTACATGACTGACTTGTTGAATTTTGTGATTGTTGCCATTGTTAAGCATTTTGACCGGAACTAGCTGCAGAATGCAGACATTCCGTAGCTAACCAGCGATTCTGCAGCTACCTTCATGTTTGAGTATGTTCCAGGTGGCTTCTTGAGGAAAAATGCATATGGGCATGATCCACGTCGTGCCTACATGGTTTGTTTCTCATCATGGAAGAGGAAATGAATTCTGGGTACGGTTATGCACGTGGGAACACATTTGTGAAGGAAGACTCCTACTAGGACTGTCTCAGTCCAGATGTATTTTCTTCTTCACGTAGCCACCTCAAAGACTCCTAAGATGATTCGGATAAGGAAAGACATTATTCCTAAATTGTTGTAATTATTGTTACTTTCATTTACTTTATAAACTCTTGAGTAGACCGAGAGCTTAGTTAGAGATTTTGTGTTAGATTTGCTGCTAGATTTTGTGTAAACTCTGTGTTACGTCCTTGAAGACACAGAGTGTTATGTTCGAACTATTTCATTGTTAATGGAGCAGACAAAGTTATTCTGAAGGCGTGATTTGATTTGAAGTTGAATGCCGTCAAGTGGTAGAGGGCCCCTGCCTCTTGCACGGATTTCTTTTGCATAAACTAGATAAGTTTTTCCTAGCTGCCTTTACGTTTTGCATTTGAATTGGTAGTTGTTTTGTTTTATCTACTGTAGTCGTATTCGTTCCAGTTCTTCCACAAGAAGACACTCTTCCAACAGACCAAAATGATGAATGATTAATGACTATGGTATTGTAGGATAGGAGTTAAATTTGTATTTGTTTTAACTAGCTACTGTAGTCATAATTCGTTCCAGCTCTTCCACAAGAAGACACTCTTCCAACAGACCAAAATGATGAATGATTAATGACTGTGGTATTGTAGGATAGGAGTTGAATTTGTATTTGTTTTTAACTAGATACTGTAGTTATATTCATTCCAGTTCTTCCACAAGAAGACATTCTTCCAACAGATTATAATGATGAATGATGAATAGCTATAGTACTGTAGGAATTAGTTGTAGTCTTTGTTATTCACTATCACAGTTGCACTTGTTCTAATCACTCTTCCACAAGAAGAAATTCTTCCAAGACATCCTTAAGAAGTTCAAGATATGACCGTGATGTGATAACTTAATCTTTCATTTGCTTTCAGTTCATTTGCTTTCAATTGCATACAAGTCCACAGTCAGCATTGTTCTACCTCTTCCACAAGAAGGAACTCTTCCAAAATATCACTAATGATGAACAAACAGATTGTGTAACTTCATAGAATAATGCATGTTAGTTAGAATGCTCCGGAGTTTCATTTGCATTTAATTCATGATCAATTACTTCATTTCAAGTTTGATGATGACTTATAGTTTGATATTGTTCTAGTTTAGAAGCATCTTAGGTTCATGCTTAAATTAACTCATTGCACTTGCATCTCATAATCATACTGTCATCCTTTGCACAATAGATTACTTTAGTTGTTAGAATTCACAAGATAGCCTTCATTATTTACAAATATCTTTTTGTTCTGAAAACTACAAAGTGATCCATAACCATAGGAACAAAAGATAACTTCACTATAAGGTCTGAAATATCTCTGCAAATTCCTCATCATTTTATAAACAGAGCTCTTCCTCAAAAGAACTACTTTGAAAAGAAACCAATAATTCTTTGAGTATAGGTTCTGAGACATTCAATTAAATTGCAGAATAGAACTAGGAATTAGTCATGGAATAGATGAGCTTAGAACAAAATGTTGCATCATGATAAGATTAGTGTTTAACTGTCTAGTTAGAGAACTTGCATATTTAGTGATCATTTCTCAAGTTTAGTTTGTGTCATTTGCCTAAGAGGTCATTATCAAGATTTTGTTTCTATTTAGTCATAGTTCGTATTCTCGCTTCATTGTTTTTAATTGCATTTACCATTTCATACATTAGGCTTAACTCTCAAGCACTATCAACTTCTTCCCATTAGTTTTCTAGGCACTTTCATTGTAAACATAAAACACCAAAAGAACCAAAAACATTATAAATCAACATAAAAGACCAAAAACATCACAAAACACTACACACAACACATTAGGAAACAAGCACCTAGGTACATATGGTACACTTCACTTCAGCAGTTTACAAATCCTGGTTGACAATTAAATGAGCTCAGTTTAGGAGACTAGATTGAGACCCAACATCACTCTCCCCCTTTGACATCAAGGGCAAAGGGCGGATCAAAACCAACACAAGATTTTTCTCCTCATGTAAATATAAGAGCTCTGCAGATCTGATGTGCATTGAAGTTACCATGCTCCCCCTGAGTTCATGCTGAATCTTCAAACATATTTTTAATGAAGTACATGACTCTATGACCTTCCTTACATCAAAGACTCATACTTACATCACAGATCCAACCAAGTGGATTTACATATGAGACTCAAATACCCAACCAAGTGGGTTTACAAAATTTGACTCAACTACCCAACCAAGTGGGTTTACAAATTTGACTCAACTACCCAACCAAGTGGGTTTAAAAATTTGAAAAATTCCTTACATGACTGAATATTACAATTTTTACATCATGGGTCTCATCATGACCTTTTCATCAAATTACAAGTATGAAATTTTTATGACCAATACCAGAAAGACCTCAAGAGAGAGATCATATATCAGAACCATCATAATTCCAACAATGCATTATAATCAGCAAGGCTTGTGCTCCCCCTGAAACTGTGCATCCAAGCATCCTTTCAATATGACCAAGGCTCCTCCTTAGCTTGTGCAATTTGAATACTTTCAACAGCAAGTCATCAGCAACAATCTCTGCATAATCTGTCCTTATCTCTGAATCATAAGACTTCCATCTCAGCAACGAAAAACTCTTCAGTAAAAAGAAAACAGGGCTCATCCACAATCATAAGAAACCATGTAACATGTCATCATCATTAAAACCAAGAAATAAACTGATACAGTGCAAATAATACAATCATTAGTAGTCAGACTGATGCTCCCCCTGAACCTATGCTCCTGATCTTCAGCTGTCATACAAATTTTCTTATCAGAATTGAATACGTGACTGTGTCTGCTGGAACTCGCGTGTATACGTGACTTTGTTTCATCGAACCCGCGTATGAAAATTGAAATATAGAAAATTTCACATCTTCATCTCCCCCTGAATTTGTACCTTCTGTCCCTGTCTTTTCTTCACACCAGATGCACTGTCAGAAATACACATACCCAGAATTACCAAAACAATCATGGAAATCACCATACATCGCTCCCTCTGTGACGATACATTACTAATACCTATAATGTATCTCACATCACTTCTGCAGTCATTCAGAGAAGTAAGCTTTAGAAGCGGATGACTGCATTAGGGTCAGTATTCCCTACGTTTCTAACCGGTCCTCCTTCTTTTTCCAAATTTGCTTGAACTTTATAATTGTGTGATGGAAGTTATCCAATTTCTCATATCTGTTCATCCTGCATTCTTTTTCCATATGTCCATACTTTTTACAAGCATAGCATCTTATATGACCAGAGAAGTAAGCATAAGGATCATAGTGTGTTTCTCTATTCTTCCTTCTATTGCAATCAGCTGCTTTATGACCATACTTGTTGCATGAAAAACAATATCCGTTGAAGTAACCAGAGTACCTTTCTGAATATAATCTGTTTGATTGTGGCTGAAATGATCTGCTTCTGCAATTTGCTGCAACATGCCCATAATTATGAAATTTAAAGCATTCAACATTATTGAATGATTTCCTTTGAGAATTCATGATTTTTGGTTGACTTCTTGTTTCTTTCAACTCTTCAGGTTTTGCATTGACATCCTTTGAATCTTTAGCACTTCCTTGTGAACTAGATTCTCCTTTAACAGTTTCATGAAAACCAAGACCAATTTTAATATCAGGAGACCTTTGATTACTAAGAATATTGTCCAGAATCTTAGTACTATCTTGAAACCTCAAGAGTTTATCCTTTTCTTCTAATTTACCTTTGAGAATGTTTACCTCAACCTCCAAGCTCTGGCATTGCTTCTTTATACTTTCTTCAACTCTTTTTCCTTCTTCTACTTGATCATTCAGATTTAGAATCTCTTCTTTCAACCCATTTTCTTGTTCTTCAAAAGTTTGTAAGAGTTCTTCATTCTTCTTATTCGATGCTTCGAGATCAGCTTTTAGAGAGAAGATTTCTGCTTCAAGTTCTTCATTCTTCTTATTTGATATTCCCGGGTCTTCTTTGAGAGAGATGATTTCAGCTTCAAGTCTTTCATTCTTCTTGTTTGAATCTTCCAGATCTTCTTTGAGGGAGACGATTTCTGCTTTAAGTCTTGCATTCTTCATGTTTGTTTTTTCGAGATCTGCATTTAGATCGTTGATTTCTGCTTCTAGTCTTTTAATTCGATTGGATGCATAAGCATGAAACCTTTGATACTTTTCTGTCTGTCCATTCAGTATTTCTATATGTTCTTTCATTTGAGAGATCATCTCATCATAGATAGTTTCTTGTCTTTTAGATGCTCTTTGTTGTTCTTCAATTTTAATCTTGAGAGCCTCTTCTAGATCCATGACATTACTTTCACTATTTTCACCATTGCATGCACAAGAAAGTGAGTCACAAGAACAATTATCAATACATGTTTTATCTTCTTCATTTTCTGCTGCACATGTTTTCTGAGATATCTCCTTTTCAGTAGCCTTCTTCTTTTGCTTCCTTCCCATCGTGACGGATCTCCTTCAAGCGATCAAGCTTCTGCATAAGGACCTGCTCTGATACCAATTGTTAGGAAAAATACTGAGAGGGTGGGGGGGGTGAATCAGTATTTAGGGCATACTCAAAAATTTTGCTTTTTCATGCTCTAAAACCCATACGCTACTTTACTTCATCATACTCGCGTATATACGCGGATGCCCTTCACTAAACTCGCGTATGTACAGAGATCTTAATATGCAATTAGTTCTTTACTTAGATCTTTGCATTTATTCATTCATCAGATGTTTATATAGCAACAGACATGTGCAGTAATAACAGATTAAATCATCACACATAAGCATCACACATGAACACCAGGATTTTAGGTGGAAACCCAAGTCGGGAGAAAACCACCGCTGCCGTTGCTCAGCCTTCAATATTTTATTATAAAGAAAAAATATTACAACTTATGTACTAGCGCAGACTCATACCAGTACGCAGGCACCCACCTGTGCTCATTTACCAACCTCTCCTGGAAGGCAGCACCGACCCCCTGCTCTCATTTACTAGCCTCTCCTGGAAGGGAGCTACGACCCCCTGCTCTCGTTTACCAGCCTCACCTGGAAGGGAGCTACAACCCCCTGACTGAAGGCTACAACCCTCAGCACCTCTATGGACCACGTTTCATCAATTTTCACACTGGATCCAAACGCTTTCTTTAGAGCACAACTTGCAGGCCACTTTTCATCATATTTTCAGACTGGACCCACTCCACACATTTAAGCTCAATCATACATCAAACTGATACTTTTAACACATTGACAGATAACAGTAAACCAACAGAACAGATCAGACATCTCATACCACAAACTTCAACAAACCCTAGTTTTGTATACGCGCTTTCCTTTCACTGATACCGGGTATATACGCGCTTCCATTCAAATCAACCCGCGTATACATCTGTTCGTTACCAGATCGTACGCCAGCTGCTGTTTAAAATCTTGCAGAGGTACGTTTCTAATTTATATAACCAGCAGGTATTTCTATACTATAGAGCGTACATCATTTTCGTGGTCAGATTAAATATATTTGTCCCTTTATCATGATAGGATTGCCTCATTCCCCAGAGTCTTAGGTTCCATAAAATACGAAGATATAAATATATTTTAACTAGATCTTTCTTCAGTCATTTTCTATAAAGGCATCATGATTTGGGATCTGAACACAAATGGATACCTTTTCTAATAACAGAGACAATACTTTAGAGTGAAGTATTCATTCAAACCCAGACTCATGCACTCCCTTTGCACAATAATTTCCTTGTCCTTATATAGGTTTACCCTTTATCAATACCATGAGCCAAAACCACATTACTTCCAATGGTATTCCTGAACGGGATCACATAGATGAATCATTTCTCAATACAATGGGTCAATACCATGGTAGTTACCCTTGGTTTACATATTTAGAGCGCTTTTTCCCATACGCAACTTGGAACGTTATTTCCCACGTGCATACGCTACTTAGACTAGACACACCCGCGTATGCCTTGAGACATAATCTTTTCATCATTTTTCTAGCACATACTGAATTCCTTTCATCATTACCTTCTATACATATCAAATTCACATCAATAACAAGTTCATCAAGACATATTCCATGAATGACAACTTCATCAAGTAGGTTGCCATCATCTTCATCAAGTGGGTTGCCATCAAGGACAACACTTTGCATCATATTGCCAACAAATTCTCTATGAGTTTCAGGAATTAAAATCTATCTCAGATAATGATTTTACTTTAGAAAGCCTTAATGGGTAAAAAATTATATCAAACAATGAGGTTTTAGACTTTGATCAAAATAAATACAACTCAAATTTCAAATCAAAAGGTATGTCTTTGAGAGATAAAAAATTTGGTAGCAATAAAGAAGATCTTACCAATGGAATATGGTTTCACTAAATTTATGTGTGTTGATATCTCTGCTTCCAAAAAATTCTCTCTAAATCTTCAACTAGATCAGCTGGATGAGGATCTGGATTTAATCTGGTGTATCTCCTCGAAGCCATAATGTTCATTGTTCAGAAACTTAGTTCGCTGCAACTTTCAAACCAGCCTCCATGAAATCTTAGACCTATCACCCATAGGCAAAGAATTCAATGAATTAACTGTACAACTAGGGAAGATTTGTCACTTTCTTCCCCAATATGGTTGCCAAGATGTTATCACTTCACCAGATCTTCAAGTCTAAGGAAGAGACCAGAAAAGGTAACCATAGACCAATCTTGCGCCAAGTAGCTAGCCCTACTATGTTATGAAAACAGCTCCAAAAATAGAAGAAAAGAGATATCAACGCCTTATAAGTAAGCCACTTCGAGGGGGAAACCTCCAATACATTACATAAATGAACAACTCTTGGATGATACAAATGACCAAAACCTCCTTCTATATATAGGAGTCCATGGGGCCACAATATAATCCTAGCTGACCTAACAATAATAATGTAAGGGCACAATAATAACAATATTGGGGTTACAGGGGTACAACAATAACAATAAGGGGGCTACACTAATAACAATACAGGGCTAAACTAGTAATATAGGGACCTAACATGCCCCTCTCCTTCAAAAAAGTGTTTTCCCTAATGCTTGAGTAGTTCTGGGTGCTTCTGTATAAAATTCTCATCCTCACATGTAGAATCTTCAGTGGGTAAGTTCTTCCACTTGATGAGATACTCTGAAATTGATCGATTTCGTAGCTATCGAGTTCTTTTTTCCATGACCGCTTCAAGTCCCAATATGTTTATTCCTTCCTCATCAAGTTTTTGCAATATTGTTTGAACTGGAATATTTTCACCTATAACCTTCTTTAAGCATGAAACATGGAAAACTGGATGCACTCGCGAAGAATCAGGAAGCTCCAATTTGTATGCCATAGTACCAATATTTTGCAACACCTTTTAAGGACCATATTAATTTGGCGATAATTTATTATCCTTATTAGCTTGGTTGAGGGACATTTGTTTGTATGGTTGTAGCCGTAAAAATACCTAGTCTCCCACATCAAAACTTCTCTTGCTGCGATGTTGATCTACCTGTTGTTTCATTCGATTTTGTGCCAAATTTAGGTTATCCTTTAAGAGTTAGAGAACTTCTTGTTGATGCTCGATGTGTTCTTCCACTGCTTGAACCTTAGAATTTTCTTTTAAGGATGATGTGATGGAAAATGGATGATAACCATAAAGTGCCATAAATGGGGTCATTTTTGCTACAGTATGGAAGGAAGTATTATACCACCATTACGCGTGACGGAACCACTTGACCCATTCTGTTTGTTTATCAGATACAAAACAACGATGATATATTTCCAAACATTTATTCACTATCTCAGTTTTACCATCGGATTGAGGATGATAAAATGAGGTATGAGCTAATTGAGTACCCAAACAAGAAAATAACTTTGTCCAAAATTTTCCAGTAAAAATGGGATCTCTGTTGCTCACAATAATCTTTGGGTTTCCATGTAGCTTTTTAATTGTGTCCATAAATGTAGTAGCAATTGTAATTTCTTTAAATGGATGAGATAATGCAAAAAAGTGTGCATACTTGGTAAGTCTATCAACTACCACCATGATGACACTCTTTCCTTCGGACTTAGGTAAACCTGTGATAAAATTGGAATGGATAAAGGTTATAGAAGACTCGGGGTCTTAATTGTCTCAACTTTATTTTGCTGGCAAGCCAAACATTCTGCCACAAAATTTTTAATATCAGATTTAAGGCCATCCCAAAAAAATTATTTCTTCACCCTGTGGTAAGTTTTTAAAAATCCTATGTGTCCTCCTAAAGGAGAAGTGTGCAATTCCAAAACAATCTTTTGTTTTAGTTGGGAATCCTTGCAAAGATATAAACGATCTTTGTACCATAAGGAATCATTTTTCCAACTAAATGTATCAGATGTACTAGGATCTTGCTGCAAATTTTGAATGAGTGTCCACACTTCTTCGTCCTTCTTCCATTCATCCCTTGCTTCAGTTATCCAATCTGGTTCGAAAATAGAAATGGCACAAAGCAATGATTCCACCTCTTCATTATTTCTTGAGAGTACATCTGCAACAACATTTAGCTTCCCTTTTTTGTATATTATTTCAAAGTCATAACCCAACATCTTTGTGACACATTTTTGCTGCTCTTCTGAAGATATTCTTTGTTCCAAAAAGTGTTTAAGACTATCATGATCAGTTTTTACCTTGAAGTTTCTTCCCATTAGGTAAGGTCACCATTTATTTAGTGCATGTAGTATTGCTAAGATTTCCTTCTCATAAATAACTTTCTATAAATACTTTCCTTTGATTGGATTCCTTTCAAAAGAAATGGGTCTTCCTTCTTGCATTAAAACAAGACCAATTCCATTTCGTGAGGCATCACCTTCCACAATAAATGTTTTTGTGAAGTCTAGAGTAGCTAAGAATGGTGCTAGGAACATTGCCTCTTTAAGATGTTCAAAGGCCTTAGTTGCTTTAGGAGCCCATGAAAATGCATCTTTCTTCAATAATGTTGTTAGAGGTTTTTCTATTCTCCCATAATTCTTAACAAACTTGCGATAATACCTTGTTAACCCGAGAAATCCTTGCAACTGTTGTATGGTTGTGGGGACTTTCCATTCCTTAATGGCTTTAATTTTGTTATGGTATACCTTAACACCCTCGTGAGATACAATATGACCCAGATATTCCACCTCTTGTACTCCAAAGAAACATTTGGATGTTTTTTCATAGAATTGTTTCTCCTGCAATATTTTGAGCACCCTGTCAACATGTTGAACATGATCCTTCCAAGACCTGTTGTAGATTAATATATCATCAAAAAATACTAGCACAAATTTTCTAAGAAAGGGTTGAAAATGGAATTCATCAACCCTTAAAATGTAGAAGGTGCATTGGTAAGGCCAAAAGGCATGACCAAAAATTCATAATGACCCTCATGAGTTCGAAATGTTGTTTTCGGAATATCTTCAATCTTCATTCTAATTTGAAGATATCCTGAATGAAGATCCAACTTGGTAAAATAAATTCCTCCATGTAATTCATCCAATAATTCATCAATCATAGGAATTGGAAATTTGTCTTTAATGGTGATCTTATTGAGCTCCCTATAATCTGGGCACATGTTCAATGATCCATCCTTCTTGTGCACCAATACTACTGGAACAGAGAAAGAACTTTGACTAGGTTTAATTATACCAACCTCTAACATTTCTGCAATCATACATTCAATTTCGCTCTTTTGGACATAAGAATATATATAAGGCCTCATGTTTGGAGGAACATTTCCTGGAATCAAATTAATAGCATGATCATGATCACAAATAGGTGGGAGTCCTTTGGGAGTTTCAAACACCTTGGAATGATTTTCCAAGACATTTTGGAGATCTACAGAAATAGATGATTTTGATGTTAGAACTTCTAGTGAGCATATTGTACAATTACACCTCATTGTTCTTTCTTCAGAATCTTTTTCATGACATTAGAGCTTATTATATTTCCCGGCTTCCCTGCGATACCCCGTAATTCAACTTCCTTTCCTTCTGAAAAAAAATTTCAAGAAAATTTCTTGAAATTTAAAAGCTACCATCCCCAAAGATTGTAACCATTGTACTCTTAGTACAACATCAAAACCTCCCATAGGAATGGAAAGAATTGGACTATTCAATACATATTCCCCCATGGTTAGCTTGATATTATGTCATTTTCCAGAGAAATTTATAGTTCCTCCATTTGAAACCATCACTTGACCTTTTGGTGCTGGGTATAGGAAACAATTCAATTCCTTGGCTACATTAAAATGAATAAAATTATGGGTACTACCTGAATCAATCAACACTATTACCTTTTTCTTCTTGATATGTCCTTCTATCTTGAGAGTTTGAGGAGTGGTAATTCCTGCCAATGCATTACACGATATGTTTAGACTCATTTCTTCCTCTTCTAGGGTTGGTTCCTGGTTATATCCTCTTATTTTGAAGATTCTTGTTCATTTTCCTCTTCCTCTTCACAATCTATGTAAAATAATTTCTTTGTAGCACACTTATGATATTTAGTTTATTTTCTATCACAACTGTAGAAAATCCCTTTTTCTCTTTTTTCCTCCAATTGTTGTGGTGTCAAATTTGTAGGTTGTGGAATTCTAGGAGTAGCAACACTTCCATATTTATATATGTGAGTGGTAGGCTTCCTTGTCGCCATAATTTTACATTCAATTTTTCTTGCCAACTTGAATGCCTTTTCCAATGAATTAGGATACCAAACGCGAACTTCATGTTGGATGTTATCCTTTAAATTCCCTATGAAGACATCAATCCTGTGTTCCTCTGGAATATCAGTTACCCTTATATTCAATTTTTGGAAGTCCTCAATGTGCTCCACCACTGAACCCTTTTTTTTGAGATTTATCAATTGGCTAAAGAAGGTGTTTCTTTTTGTATCCTCATAATGTGCTATCATTTCCTCCGTAAAAACTGACCAAGTGACAATATTTTTACGAGAGAAAAGCCATCGATACCATACAAATGTATTTTTTTCTAAATGTAAAGTTGCAATGTGTACCTTTTGTGTGTTTTTCACATTATTGAGATCAAAATATTGCTCCATATGTAGTATCCATGTTACAGGATACTTGCCATCAAACTTCTTCCTATACATCTTTGGAATATGGTGGTTCTTCCATCCAACATTAGAGTTTATGAAATCATGATTAACATTTATTTTGTTCTCATCATGATTTTCCTCTACTATATTTTCGCCATTAGGAAACATTTATTGTATCAACTTTTTCAAACCTTCGATGTCTACTTTTAGATCATTCTTCATGTTTTCCATGTTGTCTTTCATTTTTTCATCGATCTTAGCTTCCATGTCATCCATCTTAGCTTCCATGCCATCCATCTTAGCTTCCATGCCAACTTCCATGCCATCCATAGTAGCTTCCAAACCATTCATCTTAGCTTCCATGCCTTTCTTCAAACCGTCCATCTTAGTTTCCATGCCTTTCTTCAAAACCTCCATTTCATTTTTTTTTCTCTTTGCGATAGCGAAATTTGGTGCACTTTCTCTTGTAATTTTGATATCTCATGTTGCATTTCTTCGTATTCATGAGTTCTAGTAGAGCCTTTTGAAGGCTTAATGATTGTTGAATTATTTTTAGGGGGAATTTTAGAACCCAATACTGATATCTATTTTAAATATGCCCTTGGAATAAATTCAAACTATTTTTTTTCAAACGAGACTTATGTAATTCGAAAAAAAATACACACCTTTTTATTTCTTTTAAGGAGCTCGATATTGAAACTGAATTATTTAAGATCTTCCATATCTGAAATTGGGCCATGTAGTTTCCCTCTGAATCTTCTTTCAAATTCCAGAGGTCTAGCCTGATTTGGATTCTTTAAGGCAAAGTTATGCCAAATCTCCCACAATGACCTAATATGGACTGGTTCAGTAGAGCGAGCTTGTATGTTGTGCCACGTGTCACTGTTTCCTCCTTCGGCTCTGAACTTTATACACAGGAAACTATATTCCATGTAATTGCAGCCACTTTTACAGAATTCCATTCCAATGCTCAGAGAGAGATTTATGATGATTTTCCCACGGTCACCTCTTTAAGATGAAATTCGGGGTCCTGAAAAATAACTAACTTCCATAGACCCTCTCTCCCAAAATATTTGGAATCAAGCTTTGAAACATTTCCACGACTTTCCTCAGGATTGTGGCTTCGCTCTGTAAAAATTTCAGCTTTTGAACCCTCGTAAAAAAAATGTTATAGCGAAAATTCCACGATGACCTATTTAGGTTAAATTCAGGAGCCTGCAAAAATCCCTAACTTGCAGAGATCATATATCCGAGAATATTGCGAACCAAGATCTGAAATTTTTCCGCGACGTTCCTTAGGATTTTGGCTTCGCTCTGTAAACATTTCCTCTTCTGAACCTTTGTAGAAAAAAAATTATACAAAAATGCTACGATGACCTGTTTGGAGTAGAGAAACCCTAGAATCCAAAGCTCTGATACCAAATTTTATGAAACCAACTCAAAAAATAGAAGAAAAGAGATATCAACGCCTTAGAAATAAGCTACTTCGAGGAGGAAACCTTCAATACATTACATAAATGAATAATTCTTGGATGATACAAATGACCAAAACCTCCTTCTATATATAGGAGTCCATGGGCCCATAATATAATCCTAGCTGACCTAACAATAATAATTTAAGGGCACAATAATAACAATATTGGGGTTACAGGGGTACAAAAATAACAATAAGGGGGCTACACTAATAAGAATAAGGGACTAAACTAGTAATATGGGGACCTAACATACTAGGCAGGAGAGGGATCTCTCCAAGAGATCATAGCCAAAATGACTGGATAATGAGGATTTTAGGCTAGGTATAGTATCACTAGGGTTTTGATTGATTGATTTTGAATGTTGGATGGTGAATAGGTTAGGGAAGAACTAGGTCAAGAAAAAAAGGATCAGAATTGTAGAGATCTGATGGGGAAAGGTAGGAAAGAAATTTAACACATTAAGTTATCTTGATGGAGTGGATTATACCACTAGGATTTCATAAAAGAGCATGGAAAACATGAATTCTTTTCAATTGGAAGAAGATGAAACAAAACTGTAACTTTTCCTCCAAAATAGAGCATCAACTAATGAATTATGTCTATCTGACTTAGGAATCAATTAAATTCAGAGATGGCATGAAAATGGAAATCATAATACATTCAAACATTTGAAAACATAAGAGGAAACAATGCTAAAACACATTCAGCATAGGAATCCCACCAAATTATTTGCAACTCAGTCTATTTATTCCTGCCAAAAATTCTGATTACACTAGTGTTCAATGATCAATTACACATCATCCAACCCTTGCAATGACAAAGGAAATGAAATATATATACCAAAACAAACTTCTCCCACTCTTACGGGTCGGATCCATGACTTATGGATTGTTTACCAAAAGTCCTCAACTGTAATCCTAATGACTAGGTAGGTAAAAAAACTCATCCCTATCATTCATTAAACTAATTCACTTTGACCCAATATTACATATTTACATGATGTATGTACCTCTAGTAATTATTAATGACATAATTACATTTACATTTTACAATTAAATCATTAATTCTCCTTAGAATCCATCAATCAACTGACAAAAAGTGAAAATTCTAAAGAGACCAGTCAACTATAAAAAGTGCAGCGTGCTTGAGAAAAGCACGACATGCCTGGTAGAAATCCTATCGTGGGACTTAAAATACAATTTTGAGTGACTTCCTCAGGTCCAAATTGAGCCCAATATGGCTCATCGGAAAGCGCTTCCAGTCTAGTTGTCAAAAATGTGCTCGAGTTCTGAAAATAGTTGAGTTAAGCTCCTCAAAAATGAAATCTCCCAAGACTGGTCAAAAAGTGTAGCTTGAAGCTGAAAAAGGAGGCATGAAGGTGTTTTTTGAGAGGTTTTTGACCATTTCGACCTGTCAAAAGATCTGTTTTTTATGTGCCAGTAGTAAAAATTTGATGTATACATCATTATCTATCCAAATCTATCGAGTTTTTCTCATTTGTAAGGCTCCAAAAAATCCGCAGCATGGCCAACGTTGTGATTTTTGCAGGCTGACTATGCAAAAAGACTGTTAAGTTTCACCAAAATGCTCAAAAACTCAAATATTTACCCAAAAACCTTAAAAGATGTTGGATGAATTTCTTATGAGGTGTCTCAAGTGACCAAGGAGGCATTATAAAGTAACTCAAGTTTGTCCTTCTCCTTTTGAGTGATTAGGGTTTCCTTGAGTTTATCCTTCAATTTCTTGATCCCGATGTTTCCAAATATTGTTTCTAGTGTTGTATTTGTTATCCATGTGTCTGAGCATCTTATTATCCTTTTTGGCCTTATGAAGGAGCTTCTCAAGGTGTATGTTCACTCCGTTAAGCCACACTTCTCTGTCATCATTGATTTATATTTCTATTATTTCCTCAAAACTGAGTTGTTCTGCCTCAGGTTTCTCCTGCTCTAATGTTCTCTTAAGACCTCTTGTTTTTGGTATTTTCTTGGTGGTTTGAGTCTAGTCATGATCAAAATCATCAGGTTACACCACTGATTTTCCTTTGTTGTCTTTCCTCTTGGCCTTCAGCAACTCAAACTCCAAGGGTGTTTGTTTGTCTTTCAGTTGCTTGTTTTCTTGCTCAAGGAAGAAAATGACAAATTGTACTCTGGAAAATTTTTCTTGTAACTCTCTGATTGTGGCATCTTTGTCTTTGATGATCAGGTTTGATGTTTCATGATCATATTTTACATCCAAGTACACTAGGTCAAACTCTCTTTCTTCCTCATAATGAAGGTCTTCCTCCTCTTGAAAAACTGCCTCTTTCTTCTTTTGATTTCCCTATTTTTTTGATGTAGAAGGCAAGGTCCCTTCCACAATATATGGAGAAAACATTTTTCTATATCCTCTCTGGTATGTTTTGACCTCTTTGAGCTCTTTGTCCTCTTTTGTTTTCTTCACTGTAGCCCTGATAGATAACCTAGTTTTCTTGTGAGAAATTGACGCTAGTGGTGGAATAGGTTTAGCGGGCTAATTTGGTGTTGTAGTAAAGACATCTGCCTCATTAAAAGTCTCCCATGCAATGTTAAGCTTCTTGAGGTGATGGAGGAAAATGATTTTAACCAGTGAATGATGAAAGAGGCTATTCATTTGAATCTCATATTCTCTTTTTTGTACTATTTAGGCCATCTTGTCAATACTCCTATACCAGTAGTAGGGAAGGTTGAGAAATTTCAAATTTTCCCTCACAATTCAAGTATTTCATCATGATTTTAATCATGGGGAAAAACCTGTTAAGAAACTGACCAAAAGAAAAGATATTCTTGATGTTCTCTTTATACTATACCTTGAGGTAAGGCTCATACAACTAGGCATCCAAATCTTTAGTTTTGAACCATTTTTCACCCACATTGGGTATCCCTATTGCTACTGCAATGATGTGAGTAGAAATGGTGAAAGTCACCCCTGCAATAGTCACTTGGTATTTTTGTAGGCTGCTGATAAAATCCCTGGTCAAATTAGCATGACTTTGCACTCTTTGTACCATCTCAAAAAACTCAAAGCAACCTACATGCTGGAAACATTTGACAGCTAAGGGTTATGCCCAATTCCCTAGTGTCCGATGGCTCTAGTCTCAAAATGATCCCTTCTTTATTACATGTTTTCTTTTCTTCTTCTGTGATATTTATTTCCTTCTCCATTATGTTCAGTTTTGTCTTGAAACCATAGGGAAGAATGGGAAGGTAAAGGGAGAAGGATTTTAGGGTTAGGGGGTTGGTATGAGTGAGGAAATTTTTTTGGAAATGTGTATATTGATTGGGGAGCTTAGGGAAGTGATGGGGGTTTGAAATGTTAAGGAAAATAGGGCTGGAAAATTAAACACGGGGAGGTATCTAGCTACGTAGGAAAGCACATCTTAGGGGTAGATTTTTAGGGAATATGGCTTGGGAATGGGAAATGAGGGGATGTAATGATATTGGGGAGTGAGTTAGGGTGTAAGGAAGGTAAATGGGTCCAGTGGAAAGAAATTTTAACTTCACAAGGATGAAAACTAGGGTTCACTTGCTTAGAACATGGTATAGAGGGTAAGGGAGGGTATGCACCATAAATTTATGACCACAAGATGAAAGGAGGGTCTATGGAGGTGAAAATTACTTGTAAATATATGTAGTAACCCTAAAATTTTTCTTATAACCTCTGCAAGGAAGATTTGGAGTGGTGGCTCTCCTCTGCAAAAAATGCAACGAACTGAGGAAAAGCGCAGCGAAGCCCTGCAAAAAGCGCAGCGTGCTTTTGAAAAGCGCAGTGTGCTTCTGAAAATTGCAATGTGCTTTTGAAAAGCACAACATTCCTTCTAAAAAATGAGCGATGCCTTTGGAAAAAGTGTAGTGAAGGTCCTAGAACTTGGTTTTCTGAAGAAAAAATCAATTTTATGCTTGGGGAACTTGGTGAGCTCGATGCTTTGTAATATCCCAAAATTGGGAGAGAAGAAATATATCACATAAAAATGGAAATATGCATAAATATCAATAGAAAAATACATGATACAACCATAGATCCATTCCATTATGATTATAACAGCAAAATCAGTAAAAAGACTTGAGGAAAATATCACTCAATTTAGGAAAACAAGCCTCCCATGAAAGCACACACCTAGATCTGAAATGTTGTTAATACAATAATAATTGGAATGCCAAAAATATGCTATATATGAGGGGATAGCTAATATTGAAAATGGAAATACATGTATATGCTGCTACAATGCTCCAATAGTGCAAGGAATATAGATCCAAGCCCCAAAATAGATTTCCAAAACAACACAGAAAAGGTTTCTAGAAATACACACTATACAACAATAGTATATTTGGCCCTAGGGCTGAATAATCTCTGCAAATGGAATGCTGAAAGGAGGTGGAAGATCTGAAATATGCAATGGTTGATCCTCCTCGAATAGATCCTCCGATATGAAGGGTTGATCCTCTCAAAGGAAACTCAACTCCTCCAACTAGGGCAATAAACCCATTGCTGCAGCTGCTCTCTAAAATAACATTGTCCTTGAGAGAAACTGTGCTATATCTGATGGTAGCTACTTGGCCTGGTGCCAAAATATGAAATGAAGCCTCGAGAACTTCCTCATAAGATTCCTGGATGAAAGGATGATCCCTCCAATGGAAAACTAGCTCAAAAACGGGATATCACTTTTCTCCACTGCTGCAACCCTACAACACAACACAACTCTAAAAAGAAATACGTTGTATATGAGACTGAAGCTTGGCCAAATTCCAGATAGTGGTAATGTTGTTCAAGATAACCTCTCCTGAGTAGGCACTCTAATTCCCCTGAGGATGAGGGTGGGATTTCCACGTGGAAACACCCTTGTGCTAAACAGCATAGAAAACCTTGCTAAATAGAAAAAGCATGCATAGATATGTCACATGAAAAATCCAGAACTAAAAGTATCAAAATCAATAATACAAATCCATGTCTTCTAATGTTTCCATCCTCTTCCTTTTATGCTTGGTGAGAATCCTCACCCTGGGTCCCACTCATTAAAGGAGTTACTCTCATGCAAACACTCCTCCTAAATGACTGCATTGTTCTCCATTAATCCTCCATGATCTCCATAACAACGATGTTGATATGGTCAACATTGACCTAGTCCACATGCTCTAGCCCCTGTTCACACCTTAGGGTGATTTATTAAGATGAAATGATGATCCACTTTCACATGAGAAGTGGTTTTATTCTTCATAAAGATATTTATGGGTCTCCCTACCCACTTATTCACCTACCTAAGTGAAAAAAAAACTTTAAAATTCCAATTAGTTGCAAGCTAATTTAGGAATATTACAGTGGATCTGAAATGAATGTATTAGTTTTGATGTGCTAAGTGTCTTTCAGTTTATAAACATGTGCATACTTGTATCATTAGTTTGCATAAGGATTGAGGATTTTAACCATGAATTTTAGATGATTTGTAGTGAATTAGAAGCATGAAATGTTGTAAAATAGATAAATAAGTCATCACATGAAATTTACACAAAAGGCATGATGAAGCAGTTCACCCCTCCTGGGCTACATTTGCTGGTCCAGCTCCCAATGGCATTTCCATCTTTCATTATGCTAAAAAATTTGCTATTACATGTAGTTACAGTGCTCTAATGGATTTTTTCTCTACACCAATGGCTCTAGAATTCTCCAATTAGTCAAAAATGCCTTTTCGTTCACTCAGAATGGGCGAAAATTGAGTCTCCAATTTTTCCCAGTTCCACCTAGAAAAACTCCACTAAAAGTGGAAACTCCACTTATCTGGAGTTAAATTAGCTTCTCTGCCAGAAATGGCATGCTTTTCCAAATAAATCGCTGAATCTAACTGCGACATTAAACTTAAGGGTTGGGGTGGCCATATGCCAACCCTAAACCTACGGTCGTTTTGGTGGTTACCAGAACCTATGGTAATAACTATGGTAATAAACTGGAATCAGGGTTGAACTCCGGTTGAACCTGACCGCGTGGAGATGTTGGCAACAAAAAATTTCCATGAGACACAACTATTGCGGAGATGGTTTAATGTTGCATTTTTATCGTTGTCGGGTTTAACACTAACTACATGGTTGGAGTTTTATGTAACATTGCCATGTGATACCACCAGGGACCGCTGGCGGGTTGGGACCGTCGACGGTCCCCAACGCCCAACATCATTAGGAGAATTTTGAAGTCTAAAATGGGCCTCCTAAGGAAAATGTACAATCAAAATTCACTTTATGAGAACCAATCACATTTTAGGAGATGACATCATCCCTAATGGTTGAGGTGGCATTGCTTGAGTTAAAGGTACTTACTTGTCACATTCTCAATGGTGGATAAACACTCATGGTTAACCATGGTAGTGATCTAAGTACTTTTAAAGTCAAAGTAAAGTACTCATAATAAATGTCATTTCACATTTTTTGAATAAAATAATATTATTGTCATTTCATATTTCTTTAAAGAAACAATACATATCCCTATACATTTATTATATTATATTATATTATTTTGTTTTTATATAGTATATTAATTACATGTTATTATAAAATTTAAATAATATAAATTTTAATTAATAGCATAATATAATTAATAATTTATAAATTTATATTTATATTTTATTTTAAGTTATTTAAGTACAAAGGAAAAATGCATTAGTTGTTCAATGATAATGACTTTTTCTTGAAAATTCCATTCTTATTTATAGTCACATCAATACAATTTTTTTATTAATTTTATTTTGGTACAACTTTTGAATTGAATTTAACTATGGTTACATGGATTTTGGTGCAAAATGTGAATTGAAAATTCATAAATATTATTTTATTTCTTTAGCTATTATTTTATTATTTCCTTAGGAGGCCCATTTTAGACCTCAAAATTTCCCTAATGCGCCCTGTACCAGAATATCCTTCACTGCTGCAGTGGGTACATAAGCTGTTATGGGTAATTGTAACACATACACCCAAAATGCCTTAAGCTATTTGACCAGAGCGTAAGCTTGCTTCTCTAGGATATCATATTTCATTTAGGCATCTCGCAGGACTTGACTGAAGAATGCAATGGGCTGTTCATGTCCCTCGACATTTTTCTGTAAAAGTACTGCAGCTATTGTGTGAGGAGAGGTGAAAGAAAAAAATTATGAACGACATCCCATAATATGGACCTGCCAACACTAGAGCTTTTGCAAAGGCCTGTTTGATCATGCTTAAAGAGTCCCTAGATTCAGGGGTCCATCTAACTTCATTATTCTTCTTCAACATTCTGGTGATGTTTCAAAAAATCTTGACATAGTTGGGAATGAAACTTATGAGGAAATTTATTCTTCCCAGGAACACCTGTACCTCCTTTTTGTTTCTTGGTAGGGAAATTTCGTTTATCACCTCTACCCACTTCAGGTTGAGATTCACTCCCTCAGTTACTATGTGCCCCAGTAACTTTCCTTCCTCCAACGCAAACATGGATTTTTGAGGATTCAGGGACAAGCCATACCTACAGAATTTATCAAAGGTTTGTCGAAGGTGGTATATGTGTTCAACATCACTCTTTGAAAAGACGGTGATGTCGTCCAGGTAAATCACCACAAAATTATCTTACTCTCCTATGAAAGAAATTTCCATCGCACACTGGAATGTGGCACCGATGTTTATCAGGACAAAGGGAATTCGGGCTTACATGAAGTTTCCCCAAGGCATAGTGAATGCTGTCTTCTTTTGATCTTTTGGGAGCACTGCCACCTAAGAAGCCATCCATCATGGACATGTAGGAGGAACCCACCACCTTTTGCAATATATGGTCCCTCTTTGGGAGGGGATAGTTATCTTTGAGCGAGGCTCTGTTCAGATTGCAGAAATCCACGTAAAGCCTGATTTCACCATTCTTCTTTCTAACAGGCACCAGGTTCACCACCCATTCGGAGTACCTTAGAGGGAAAATGATCTTGGTCTACAACAACTTCTTTATTTCCTTTTCAATAGCTAGGAGAAGAAGGGGATTGATCTGTCTCACCTTTTGCTTTTGAGGCTTAGCGTCCTCTTTGAGTGGTATCTTGTGCTGTATAATGTCAATGTCGAAAGTCTTGAGATCCTGATATGACCAGGTGAATACATCTCTATATGACTAAAACAACATGAGGTATTGATCTTGGTCTTCTTCAGGGACTCCTTTTGACAGCGTCACCACCTTTGGATCTTCTTTTGTCCCAATGTTCATGTCCTTGACAGGCACGTCAAGGATAAGTTTATTGGGATTCACCGGGATATCATTCTTTTCAAACAATATCTCCAATGGCACGAGCCCCCTTAGGGATGACATTTCCCTTTAATTGCAGAACACGGTGTCCATCCAATTTCTCTTCCCATCTTGTTTTTGGATCTTCATTGTCATCCTCGGTGACTGATTCAATCACCATATTTAAGAACTCTCCCACCATTTCCATAAAACAATGGACCTGCTCTTCATCTTCAAAGACTTTCTAATTATTTACATTATCTAGAATAGAGAGGCGGTATCGCACTTCAACCTCATATCTGAGCAGGGGATTTTGTGGGGGGTGGAAACTACTAGTAGCCATAGCTAGTGAGTTTTCTATTCTGTTCTTATCCCTTGGCATGAACTGAATGTTAAAAGAAGAAAATAATTTCTCAACCAAATCCCATACCTCATTCCTGTAAGCTCTGAGCCGCGGGCTTTTAGTTTTTCCTTGGCTCCTGACTTGTCTCACTACAAGCTTTGAATCTAAAAACACCTTGAGGTTATGTATGTTCATGTTTCGTGCTGTCGGCAACCCCAAAAATAGGGCTTCATATTCAGCCACATTATTTGTGGCTTTGAATTCCA
Organism: Pinus albicaulis; assembly: GCA_034641835.2. NCBI lineage: Eukaryota > Viridiplantae > Streptophyta > Pinopsida > Pinales > Pinaceae > Pinus > Pinus albicaulis. The sequence continues at coordinate 424,218,665 of CM076584.1, forward strand.
GCGTAAAAGAGAGGGGAACCAAGCATCCTTCTGGTGATATCAAGAGTACCCCGGCCCTGATTCCTTCCCGTGAGTAAGCTCCATCAAACTGCAAGGTCCATATCTTATTTTCCTCTCTGCTCATAGGATTCTCATGTATTAGAGGACAAATATTTGTTTCTTGCAGGAAATGTTTGTCCACCTCGAGCATAAGACAAGAGAATTCGCCCTCCTTATCATATGTCGAAGAATTTATGGAACCATTAGCTTTGGTGACCATCTTCATGAATCTGGATTCACAGTATAATCTTCTTTCCTCCCCACTGAATACTAGAATAGTGGCATAGGTGAGGTCAAATTTTATGGATCCTCCAATCTTGGATCCCCAGGATTTAGACAACAACATTCCAAACCGAGCTGGGAAATCAGCCAAAATAATGTCCATTACCATGCTTTTGTCCCGAATCTGGGCCAAATTTACTACCAGATATTTTATCATGCCCAATAATTTCAACCTCTTAGAATCAAAAGAATACAGATCTTTATAAGGCTTGGTAATCTGCAACCCCAACTTATCCATGACAGACAAGGGAAATAGATTGTGTGAGGCCCCGGAATCCAGCATGCAGTTGTGCAATAATAGGTTATGTATAACTAGAGTCACATAGAATGGGGGGGTGGATGAGTCCAAATCTTCTACATGAGGTCCAAAAACTACCATGGGTCTTTCTTCTTAGAGATTGAGGCTGTTAGGCAGAGGGCCTACACCATGGGGCAACATGAATTGAGAGACTTGGGCCTTGTCTAAGGGTTGTTTTAGGAGCTCGATCAGGGGGACTGGGATCTTGACCTTCTCTAATTATTTATGGAGGCTAAAGGTAATGGGATATTTTTCTGTAATAACTTATTTGAACTGCTCTTTAGGAGGGTCAGGAAGTTTCAAGGGTATAGTTGTGGATCCCTCATTTTGGGGAGGATCAGAGCCCTATTTCGAGGAGATGGACGTAGAGGCTTTATGATGGGAAAACTCTTCTAAAGTATTTTCCCCTTACTGGCATAAATAGAAGGGGTCTGATCTCTTGATGTTGACTCATCATCTTGTTCATGCACTCGGATTCTCTTCCTGGAGGGCCTGAGATCATACTTCCTGTGGAGTTGAGCTTGGACGAAATCCACGAAATGCCTACAGTACTTGTCAATATATTGACCTAATGAAGGAACTTTCGTCTCCTCTTTCTCCCCTTTCAAGGTAATTTCACCTTCCTCATCATCCGAGTAAGCGAGGAATTGATCTTCTTGGTTGTCTGTGACTTCTTCAGCCTGTCCTTCCATTTCCCCTTCTAGGTATAGATGGGGTTGGATGTGATCTTGCTGATCCTTCATTTCCCGCTGCAACAACTGTAGAGGGGGATTCCGGTACTGGATATTAAACCCACGGTTAGGAATCATTTGGTTGGAACGAGAAGGGGGATTCTTAGCCTCCAATTCAAGCTTCACCAGTTTATTTGAGAGGTTCTTGATCAACTTATTCATCTCTTCGATTCTATACTCATGTGATTCCTTCTCTTGATTAAAGGTAGAATCCTCCTCCCTACTCCTTCTTCTCGCCTCATGCTCTATCTTCCCTTTGAATTTACCAGTGGAAGAAAAGTTTGATTCTACCTCCAATGCATCAGTCCAGATCTGATCCAGAGATGTAGATTTTCTTTATCTTAAGGTGAACCCAAACTCTGGTTCAAAATCTCCTACGAAAACCACCTTAGTAGCTGCTTGGGGAGGCTTTATTTCAGCATGAAGATTATTATAAAGCTTATTGAACCTCTTTATAAATTCTGTTACATCCTCACTATGTCTCTTTTTAAGAGCATTGAAATCTGTGAGGACATATCCATGGTCCCTCTTTTATCCCCATTTTAGTGTGAAAAAGTCTCCATTTCTTCCCAAGTGGTGACTGTGTTATCAATAAGAGATTTGAACCACTTTTGAGCCTCTCCATCCAAGGATTGGACGAAAATCCTCAATACCACATCTAGGTGCTCCACATTCAGATTCTCAGCAAAGACGCAAAAGTTTTCAATACGTCTTTTCACAGAAGTACTATCTTCCCTGGTGAACCGAGGCAAGAGCTTTAGATAATCTTGATGCATGTCATTCAATACTTGAGGTAAAGTCAATGGAGCATATTTTTTGAGGAGGAAGCCAGGTACAACCATGAGGGGTAGTGGTGGTAGATTTCGTGGATGAATTGGATGTGGTATAACATGTGTGTGTTGAATAGAGGTTGTTATATTGGTATGTAAAAATATTTGGAGAACTGCAACTTCTTTGACTTCTTCAACCTCGGGAGTAGGGTGCAAGGAAGGAAAATAAAAATCAATGGATTCAACTTCATTTTTTATGATTGAATTGGCTAAAGCCAAAGTTTCTAGAGAATAATAAAGTACTCGAGCTGTGATTCCAGGACCATAGATATCAGCTTTCTGAGATGAGGAAGGTGAAGCTTCTAGAGTAAATTAGGGTAGGTTAGCTTAGCTGGGCTACTTCTCCTTCCAGACTCTCTTAAATATAATATTTTCAGGATTAGACATAGAAGGGGTTTTCTGCTGGTAAATATCTGATCGAATATGAGGCCTTTTGTAAGCCAAGATTAAAACTGATTTGGAATTTAATGATATTGGAGTCACCAAGGTGAGGGCTATGCAACTCTCAACCCTTTCTGCGCACCTAATTGAAAGGTGAAGATAATGTCGTATCCCAGGGAAAAGATTCATTCCTTCATATCCCTAGCAATGACACCAAAAATATGTTGTAGCTCCCAGAGAAAACCTTGAGTTGCAAAAGACCAGTGCCTATGACATCTTAAAATCAAAGGTTGAATGTGAACAATTGTATAAATTCCTCTAACATAATAAGGGTCAAGAGAATAATGGTTTTGTTGGTTCAATAATGGAGAAGACCATTTGAGCCTGATTCAGGTGAATTCCCTGTACTATGAGAGGGCTCAAGAGGCTATGAAGCTTGATGGCTTTTATATGGGCCAAGTATAAAATAATTATAATAATATTTTAAAAATATGCAGAGGCATTGAGAAATAACGAAGAAGGAACCCACAAGAGACAGGCTTAAGAGGATTAAGAATCTATCCCCCGTTAACTCAGAGGAAGCGGATATGAATGAGATATGGACAACAACAAAGGTTCGTGGAGTGAAAATTAAGGGAATAAAACAAGCTTAATACATGAGCGTTAACACCTTGAGCATTATATAGACACGAATTCATGAATAAAATTTTAGACTACCATCAACTACATTACACGAACCATAAAAGAAACTGAGCATGAAAGGTGATTATACATAAAAAGGATATTACTGATAATAGAAGAAAACATATTCATACTACTCATTGCTCCATCTGGAATCCAAATAAGAATGATATATCATATTAAGTTCAAACAACTCTCCCAAATATGTATCTCAGAGCACAGGGAGCACAATCATATAAAACTACAACAAAATTCTTCCAAAATTCCAGAACCTTTCTTTCATCTTAGAGTTCCCTACATATAGATTTCTCCCTGAGGGTCTACCATCCTGACCATTTATGATCGGCCCATACCTATGAAATCAAAATATCCTACCTAACTTGTAGAGCGTACATCAAAAAATTACTTATGTACTGAGAGAGTTAAAATAGGAATAGGTGAAATTGAGATTTCACCAGCAAAATCATCAAAATTAAAAAGAAAATAGAAAGGACATGGTTTCCCATGGACGCCAATTATGGGAGCCTTCAAAACAATATGGCGAGGAGCGGTCGTAAGTGGACAGGCATGGCTTTCATCAAACGATTCTATTTGCTTCTTGAAAGCCTCAACTCCCTCAGTCTTATGGTTTTCACTTAATCCCGTTTTGAAGTGGCAGTCGTACTGCACGCACCTCATTCTTTAGCGGATATTTCCTGAGAAAATTTTCGTAAACCACAACTGCATGTTCCACCGAAAAGCCTAGGCTATGCTTGAATTGCAAACTAGAAACCAGATTTCGGAGGGGGGCATGAATGGTTTTCGGTATTGGATGGGGGGGTGCGAAATCACTATGAGCTGCCACGTAGCACCAGAGGCGGTATTGGAAACCGGCCATTTCAGAACTCCCCCCTGGAATTAACCTTCAGAAGGTTGAGGGGGTACAAAATAGATTGTGAGCCGTTGGATGCATTGACGTGGAGTGGAGTTGAAGCTATGATGGTGGAAGCGGAAGTGGATTTAGCGAGAGTCATTAACACTGAAATGGGTGAAAAATTCCATAGGAGGGATATTGATGATGTGGCAAGGCGGTCAGACTATGCCCGCATAATGCACATCGCAAGTTTTATAAGGTAAATGCAAAGGGTTCATGTTAAAACCGTCGAAGTGCGATGTGCGATGTGGTGGGGTCCGATCGAAAATCACAGGTTTTAAAGGATAACCGTGGGAGGTAAGTTTTAAAATCACCAAAGTGAAAAGTGCGAGGAGGAGTGACATGGCAAGATGGAGGTGGGACTGCACTCGCAGATCGCATATCGCAAGTTTTATGTGATAGTGACGGTGGGTAAATGTTAAAAGTTGCAGGGAGAGAAGTGTGACGAGGAGAAAGGGCGACGTGGCGGTGAAGGTGGGACCGCCTGCGCATCACAAATCACAAAATTTATGCATGAATGAAGGGTAAGTGATAAGAAGTGTGATGTGCAAAGTGAAATGGCGGGGAATGTGACGTGACAGACATAGGTGGGGCTACTCGCACATCACATGTTGCAAATTTTATGTATTAGCAGTGGAGGGTAAATAATAAAATATGTGAAGTGTGATATGCGGGAACTTAAATGTCGGCAAGTGCGAAGAGGCAAAAAGGTAAGGGAAAGGCAGAAACAAAGGTTTGCATGCGATTTTGGTAATGTGGTAAGGTTAGATGGGTCCAACCAAATCACATCAATGGAAATATAAGTTTCGATTAAGTCTTAAGAGGTAAAGGTTAAAACTTGTGGGGAGGGATATGCGATGAGCAGGGGGATGACTGATGTGGTGAAAGTGGGGGCTTCCCGACCCACGCTTGAAGCGTTGGGTCTTCTTCTTACCCACTCCAGCTCTTCATTTGCTTGAATTTGATATTACCTTATGCCTCCAAGAGAATCACAAGGAAACACAGTGATTCCACCTCATGATTGGACATCAAAATCATCAGGGATTGGTCTCTATCCAAGCTGTTCTAGGGCTTCAGATTGTTTGTTCCAATCAGGGCTTCCAAGTCTAGTAAATTAACCCCAACTATTATAGGGCTTCCAGAGTGTTTTTCCAACAAGATATTCCAGGACAAGTAACTCAACCCATAGCTGTATGTCGGGCTTCCAAATCATTTGTCCAACCAAGGCTTCTAGGAACTAATAACTCAACCCACAACTAAAGGAATCATGAGAACCAACCAGAAAACATTCAATGGAAATTAACCCACAACACCATGGCTATCCAAGAAATGGAAAGACTAGGAAAATCCACATGCATACACCATGCATGCCAAATCTAGTGAGGAAAACATACATGCAACTCGATACCTACACTCATATTGCTGTAGATGGTGATCCCGATGTCCTCTTGTGCTTTCTTCTCTTCCTTTTCCTTCTTGCCCCAAATCACCAAGTATTCTACACTCTTCAAGTGCGCTCCAAGAAAACTCGTATCCAATAATATGAGAGAGAGAGAGAGAGAGAGAGAGAGAGAGAGAGAGAGAGAATAATGGGAGCTCCAAAACTACACTGAACAAAATATTACCATCTGATCCTCAGAAGCCCTTTCATTGATGAGACCTCTATTTTCTTCATTTTCCATTATTTTCCTTGATTTTCCTCTACGCATGCAATGTGAGACCTTTCACCTTCCTTTTCTCCTATTTTACATTATTTCCATAAATAAATGCCAATTAATGCCTCATTCCTTTCCAAAGCCTTTGCCATTTCCTTTTCCAATTTCCTTTAGCCATAATAACCAAAATGAGCACCCACTAGGATGTTTCTTCCCACCATTTAGCTTGGAATACATGTCCCATCAACCATGGTCTTATATATTTTTTTACATGAATTTTTACCAGGGTTGTTACAACTGATAATACACTACCTTGGAATATCCATCTCAACTGGGTAAATCGAATTTTGTGCATGCATGAGCTAATTTAGGTTGATTGATTAGTTATTTGGATGATCATTGAGTGTGATTGAAGTTACATTGCACAACTTGACCTTCCACTAGTTTATCCAATAGCTTAAACTAGTTTAAGTGACCATAACTCAATTTGACTGAATTCAATTGCTACAACTGAAATTAACTCAAGCTAGGCTCCTAAAATTTAGGAACCCACTAAACACAACTAAACTTAATGCCCCTAACCCAAATTAACTAATATAGAATCATATTTTTTAGGAATCAACTCAAGTAAGATAAACTTGAACTCATTAACTCGAATTCAGTGTTCTTAACTGAGTGACAAGAGCCATGTCACCTTAGTTAACTCCTCCAAGTTGTCGGCTGATGCGAAATTTTGAATTTCCTCTATTTTAACTAAGGAAAAATCAAAACTTAGACTTTCTTGCTGCATTTTAAACATCAATAAGGAAAATGGATGTAAGAGGAAAACCAAATTATCCCATTTTTATAGCAACATTAGAGAAATTGGATTCGTAAATGGAAATTCCACTGAGGTAAGTGGAGTGTTTATGGGTGGTATCAGAGCATCCAGGTTCAACACTTGGATTGGATGGGCTATGTTTGGGGAAAGTAACAACAAATCTCTACAATGGAAATTCAAGATGATCTCCATAATTCTAGTAAGATTAATTTTAGGTGTTAAAAGTCAGTCTAAACTACTTAACCACATGCCTTAATGATATTTTGACTTTGTGATTTATCTAAGTAGCAGAAAAATAAAAATTTGACATTTTTCACAATCATGAGTAAATTAATAATTGTGGTTAACAGTAAACATATTTTGTGAATTTTGCAAGCTTGTATGTCATGGTTAATGATTTGCTGCTTTGTTGATATCCATGTGCTAATGTGGATTTTTTTGTTGCAGACAAATTGTTACAACAACTGTGTAAGAGCAGGACCATGGGTATCATTTTATTGATTGATTATATATTACATGCGAACAATTGTGTGTGATTGATAACACAACATAAGGAGCAGGAGACAAATAAAACCACAAAAAAGGACTGGAATGGTGTAGTATAGTTCTGATTAATCACAACATGGAAATGAAGAGGTCAAGACAAATTAATAAGAAAGATCAGTTGGCCAAAGGGGAGGGGCTCACTCCCCAGATTGGATGGATACTTTGAGAAGCTTAAGGGTTGAAGTTAGAATCTTCAAGGTAGATAATGAGAGGCTGGTGAGAGCTCGAGAGAAACAAGCTGAGATAAATTTAACCATGCTACAAATTCTCTCATATTTACATATATAGAGGAAACCCGAGATGTGGGTTTTCCATAGAAAAAGGAGGATATTTCAAGAGTCAGAAGAGAAAAAAAATGGGGAAGATGGTAGTAGATCCAGGAAGAGGCATAGGTAGGAAAGTGAGGATACTGTCCGTGTAAATGCACCATTGAGCACCTCGAGAGGAAGAAATAGACCTTATGTGAAAAAATCTAGAAGACCATCTAGTTCTACTACCATGAGACACCACCATCATCATCATCAGGGAGTAAAGGAAAAGGATTGCATGACCGATGAATTCAAGGAATTCAAGCCACCCCCATTTGATAGGGATATGAAGAAATCAGAAGAGGTGGAAGCTTGGTTGATTAGCATGAAGATTGTTTTTAGAATTCATGATTATTCTGAAAATATGAGAGCTAGGATTGTTGTTGTGAAACCAGCTGAAAAAATAGAAGAAAAGAGATATCAATGCCTTAGAAATAAGCCACTTCTAGGGGGCAACCTCCAACACATTACATGAATGAAAAATTCTTGGATGATACAAATTACAAAACCTCCTTTCTATATATATGAGTCCATGGGGCCACAATGTAATCCTAGTGGGGCCCAATGTAATCCTAGCTGACCTAACAATAATAATTTAAGGGCACAATAATAACAATATGGGGGTTATAGGGGTACAATAATAACAATAAGGGGGTTACAATAACAAAAATAAGGGACTATACTAGTAATATAGGGACCTAACATGCCCCTCTCCTTCAAAAAAGTGTTGTCCTCAACACTTGAGTAGCTCTGGGTGCTTCTATATAAAATTCTCATCCTCCCATGTAGAATATTTAGTGGGTAAGTTCTTCCACTTGATGAGATACTCTGAAATTGATCGATTTTGTAGCTGCCAAGTTCTTGTTTCCATGACCGCTAGAGGTTCCAATATGATTTTTCCTTCCTTATCAAGTTCTGGAAATATTGTTTGAACTGGAAGATTTTCACCTATAACCTTCTTTAAGCATGAAACATGGAAAACTGGATGCACTCGTGAAGAAGCAGGAAGTTCCAATTTGTATGCCATAGTACCAATCTTTTGCAACACCTTGTAAGGACCATAGTACTTTGGCGATAATTTATTATCCTTCTTAGCTTGCTTGAGGGACATTTGTTTGTATGGTTGTAGCCATAAAATACCCAGTCTCCTACATCAAAACTTCTCTCACTGCGATGTTGATCTGCCTGTTGTTTCATTCGATTTTGTGCCAAATTCAGGTTATCCTTTAAGAGTTGGAGAACTTCTTGTTGATGCTCGATGTGATCTTCCACTGCTTGAACCTTCGAATTTTCTCTTAAAGATGATATGATGGATGGTGGATGATATCCATAAAGTGCCATAAATGGGGTCATTTTTGCTGCAGTATGGAAGGAAGTGTTATACCACCATTCAGGAAGAGGTAACCACTTGACCCATTGTGTTTGTTTATCAGATACAAAACAACGAAGATATCCTTCCAAACATTTATTTACTATCTCAGCTTGACCATCAGATTGAGGATGATAAGATGAGCTATGAGCTAATTGAGTACCCAAACAAGAAAATAACTCCGTCCAAAATTTCCAGTAAAAATGGGATCTCTGTCGCTCACAATAACCCTTGGGCTTCCATGTAGCTTTTGAATTCTATCCATAAATGTAGTAGCAACTGTACTTGCTTTAAATGGATGAGATAATGCACAAAGTGTGCATACTTGGTAATTCTATCAACTACCACCATGATGACACTCTTTCCTTCGGACTTAGGTAAACCTGTGATAAAATCCATTGAAATCTCCTCCCAACGTTGACTTGGAATGGATAAAGGTTGTAGAAGACTTGGGGTCTTAATTGTCTCAACTTTATTTTGCTGGAAAACCAAACATTCCGCCACAAACTTTTGAATATCAGATTTAAGGCCATCCCAAAAAAATTCTTTCTTCACCCTGTGGTAAGTTTTTAAAAATCCTGAGTGTCCTCCTAAAGGAGAAGTGTGCAATTCCAGAAGAATATTTTGTTTTAGTTGGTAATTCTTACAAAGATATAAGCGATCTTTGTACCATAAGGAATCATTTTTCCAACTAAATGTATCAGATGTACTAGGATCTTGCTGAAACTTTTGAATGAGTGTCCATACATCTTTGTCCTTCTTCCATTCATCTCTTGCTTCGGTTATCCAATCTGGTTGGATAATAGAAATGGCACAAAGCAATGCTTCCACCTCTTCATTTTTTCTTGAGAGTGCATCTGCAACAACATTTAGCTTCCATTTTTTGTAGATTATTTCAAAGTCATAACCCAACATCTTTGTGACCCATTTTTGCTGCTCTTCTGAAGATAGTCTTTGTTCCAAAAAGTGTTTAAGACTATCATGATCAATTTTTACCTTGAAGTGTCTTCCCATTAGGTAAGTTTGCCATTTATTTAGTGCATGCAATATTGCTAACATTTCCTTCTCATAAATAGGTTTATGTAAGTACTTTCCTTTGATTGGATGACTTTCAAAAGCAAGGGGTCTTCCTTCTTGCATTAAAACAGAACCAATTCCATTTCCTGAGGCATCACATTCCACAATAAAGGTTTTTGTGAAGTCTGGCATAGCTAATACTAGTACTAGGCACATTGCCTCTTTAAGATGTTCAAAGGCCTTAGTTGCTTCAGTTGTCCATGAAAATGCATCTTTCTTCAATAATGTTGTTAGAGGTGCTTCTATTCTCCCATAATTCTTAACAAACTTGCGATAATACCCTGTTAACCCAAGAAATCCTTGCAACTGTTATGGTTGTGGGGGCTTTCCATTCCTTAATGGCTTTAATTTTGTTATGGTCTGCCTTAACACCCTCGTGGGATACAATATGACCTAGATATTTCACCTCTTGTACTCCAAAGAAACATTTGGATGTTTTTGCATATAATTGTTTCTCCTGCAATAGTTTGAGCACCTTGTCAACATGTTTAACATGATCCTTCCAAGAGTTGTTGTAGATTATTATATCATCAAAAAATACTGGCACAAATTTTCTAAGGAAGGGTTTGAAAATGGAATTCATCAACCCTTGAAATGTAGAAGGTGCATGGGTAAGGCCAAAAGGCATGACCAAAAATTCATAATGACCCTCATGAGTTCGAAATGTTGTTTTCAGAATATCTTCAGTCTTCATTCTAATTTGATGATATCTTGAATGAAGATCCAACATGGTAAAATAAATTCCTCCATGTAATTCATCCAATAATTCATCAATCACAGGAATGGGAAATTTATCTTTAATGATGAGCTTATTGAGATCCCTATAATCTGGACACATGTGCAATGATCCATCCTTCTTGTGTACCAATACTACAGGAGCAGAGAAAGAACTTTTACTAGGTTGAATTATACCCGCCTCTAACAATGCTGCAATCATACGTTCAATTTCGCTCTTTTGGACATAAGGATATCTATAAGGCCTGATGTTTGGAGGAACACTTCCTGGAATCAAATTAATAGAATGATCATGATCACAAATAGGTGGGAGCCCTTTGGGAGTTTCAAACACCTTGGAATGATTGTCCAAGACTTTTTGGAGATCTGCAGAAATAGATGATTTTGATGTTGGAACTTCTAGTGAGCATAATTTTGCAATTACACCTTGTTGTTCTTTCTTTATAAGATTTGTCATGACATTAGAGCTTATTATCTTTCCTGGCTTCCCTACAATACCCCATAATTCGACTTTCTTTCCTTCTGAAAAAAATTTCATGAAAATTTCTTGAAAATTAAAAGCTACCATCCCCAAAGATTGTAACCATTGTACTCCTAGTACAACATCAAGACCTCCCATAGGAATGGAAAGAATTGGAATATTCAATACATATTCCCCCATGGTTAGCTTGATATTATGGCATTTTCCAGAGAAATTTATAGTTCCTCCATTTGCAACCATCACTTGACATTCTGGTGCTGGGTATAGGAAATAATTCAATTCTTTGGCTACCTTACAATGACTAAAATTATGGGTGCTACCTGAATCAATCAACACTATTACCTTTTTCTTCTTGATATGTCCTTCTATCTTGAGAGTTTGAGGAGTGGTAATTCCTTCTAATGCATTACATGATATGGTTGGACTCATTTATTCCTCTTCTAGGGCTAGTTCCTGGTGTATATCCTCTTCTCGTTCATTTTCTTCTTCCTCCTCGCAATCTATGTAAAATAATTTCTTCTAAGCACATTTATGAACTTTAGTGTATTTTCTATCACAACTATAGCAAATCCCTTCTGCTCTTTCTTCTTCCAATTGTTGTGGTGTCAACCTTGTGGGTTGTGGAAATCTTGGAGTAGCAACACTTCCATCTTTGTAGAAGTGAGTGGTAGGCTTCCTTGTCGCCATAATTTTACATTCAATTTTTCTTGACAACCTGAATGCCTTCTCCAATGAATCAAGTTCCAAAATGTGAACTTCATGTTGGATGTTATCCTTCAAATTACCTATGAAGCGATCAATCTCGTGTTCCTCTGAAATATCAGTTACCCTTATATTCAATTTTTGGAAGCTCTCAATGTGTTCCCCCACTGAACACTTTTGTTTGAGATTTATCAATTGGCTAAAGAAAGTGTTTCTCTTTGTATACTCATAATGTGCTATCATTTCCTCCATAAAAATTGATCGTGGCAATTTTTTTACGGGAGCAAAGCCATCGATACCATACAAATGTATTTTGTTCTAAATGTAAAGTTGAAATGTGTACCTTTTGTGTGTTTTGCCTTCATGAGTCATAGTAGAGCCTTCTAAAGGCTTAATGGGTGTTTAATTCTTTTTAGGGGCCATTTGAGAATCCAATACTGATATCTATTCTATAATATGCCCTTGGAATCAATTCAACTTGATTCTTCAAATAATACTTATGCAATTCGGAAAACAAAAATACACACCTTTTACTTGCTTTTGAGGAGATAGATATTGAAATTGACTTATCTATATACTTACATATCCTCAATATCTAAAATTTGGCCCTCTAGTATTCCTCTAAAGCTTCTTTCAAATGCCATAGGTATGACTTGATTTGGATTCTTCAAAAAAAAGTTATGTCCAATCTCCCACAATGACCTAATTATGGACTAGTTCAGTAGAGTGAACTTGTACGACTTGCCACGTGTCACTGTTTAATCCTTTGGCTCTGAAACTTATAGACAGGAAACTACAGTCCGTGTACTTCCAGTTTCTTTTTACAGAATTCCAATCTGATGCTCAGAGAGAGAGAGAGTTATGAAGATTTTCCCTCAATCACCTCTTTGAGATGAAATTCGGGAGCCTGCAAAAGACCTAACTTCCACAGATTATATCTCCAAAAATATTGCGAACCAAGATCTGAAATTTTGCAAAGATGTTTCTCAGGATTTTAGCTTTGTGCTCTACAAATTTCAGATTCTGAAACTCTGTATAAAAAAATTTATAGAAAAAATTCCGCGATGACCTTGTTAAGTGAAATTCAGGAGCCTAGAAAAATACATAACTTCCACGGATCATATCTCCAAAAATATTTCGAACCAAGCTCTAAACATTTACGATGATGTTCCTTAGGATTTCAGCTTATCACTTTAAAAATTTCAGCTTCTGAACCTTCGTATAAAAAAAGGTATAGAGAAAATGCCACAATGACCTGTTTGGAGCAGCGAAACCTTATAATCCAAAGCTCTGATACCAAATGTTGTGAATCTAGCTCCAAAAATAGAAGAAAAGAGATATCAACACCTTAGAAATAAGCCACTTTGAGGGGGAAACCTCCAATAAATTACATGAATGAAAAATTCTTGGATGATACAAATTACAAAACCTCCTTTCTATATATATGAGTCCATGGGGCCACAATGTAATCCTAGTGGGGCCCAATGTAATCCTAGCCGACCTAAAAATAATAATTTAAGGGCACAATAATAACAATAAGGGGGTTACAATAACAACAATAAGGGACTATACTAGTAATATAGGGACCTAACAATTGCCACCTACAACTTGAAGGGAAAATCAGACATATGGTGGGAAGATTTGAAAAATGTTAGAGGCATTTTTTAGAAGGAATTAACTTGGAACGAATTTTTAAAGCTCTTCAGAGATCAATATTTTTCTGAGTGCTACTATGATGGAAATGCAAAAGAGTTCTACAAATTCAAGATGGGACAAATGACGTATGATGAGTATGTCACTAAGTTCCTAGAACTATCAAGATATGTGGCATATATCAAAGAGGAGAAAGCCAAAGTTCAAATATTTATTAGTGGGATTCCCATCACATTCAGAGACATAACTGAGTTTTTGGAGCCCCAGACACTGAAGTATTCCATTAAGAAGTTGAAACACTGTTATGAACAAGAAAAAAGTAGACCATAAATTAAGAGAGACTAAAAGGCAAGGACAATGCTGGAAATAAGAAGAATTGGAACAATAAAACTTCAAAAAATATGGAAAGTAAGAATATAACTCATACAAATCAATTTTAGCAAAAAGTTAACATTGTTGCTAAAGGAAATACGTAACAACTAGAATCATAACAATGTAAGCCTTGAGGCAAAGAGAAATGTGCCAGACATGTGGTGAAAATCATAGGAAAAGAGACTTCCCACACTAGAAAAATGTAGGACCAAAGATTTACAGCACCCAGGAGGCTCACATAATGGGTGATGTAGCTCAGAGTTTGCCCAGAATTTACACAACAATAAACAATTGCCAAACATACCACCATGCATCCATCATTGTTATGGAAGGTAAGTTGTGTAATAAATATGTTTCCATTTTGATTTATCTCGGTTATAACTACAACTATGTTAGCCCATAACTTGTTGAAAAATTCAATTTTGACAAGGAATTGCATGAAGAACCATGGTTGGTTCAATTGGCAACTGAAACAAAAATACAGTTAATCACTGGGTGAGATCATGTGCATTTGAGCTTAGTGGCATACCCACAACAACACATTTGAATTTATTGTCCTTGGGTGCATACAACATATTATTGGGCATGGATTGGTTGTACTTGCACAAGACCAAAGTGAACTTCTATGAAAAAGAAATTGAATGCCTGGATGGTGTTGGAGAAATAAAAAATTTATAGGGTAAGTAGAAGCCAACTTCGATGAGGCTGATTATAACAATGCACGCCAAACACAGTTGACAGAAAGGATGCAAATTGTATTTTTTGCAAATTTTCAGTAGTGAAAAATCTAGTGACAACATGGGGAAAAAGAAAATATAGATGCTGAAGAAGTATCTCGTGTTGCAGCAATTTGAGGACGTGTTTTTTACATAAATTCTAGGTTTAACTCCCCATAGGGAAATTTATTTATCTATCGAAATGGTGCTTGGAGTAGCACTAGCATCCAAGGCACCATACCATATGAGAATGCATGAATTGGTTGAGTTAAAGCTACAACTAAAGGAAATGATTGACCAAGGTTACATTCGACAAAGTGTCACCATGGGGAGCTCCAGTAATCTTTATGAAGAAAAAGGACGGAACATTGTATTGATTATAGGAAATTAAATAAAGTGACCATCAAGAACTGGTACCCATTGCTACTGATAGATGACTTATTTGACGAGTTGAAAGGAGCAACAATGTTCTCCAATATTGACTTGAGATTTGGGTACCATCATGTGCGCATCAAAGAGGAATATATTCATAAAACTGCCTTCCAGACAAGATATGTACACTATGAGTTTGTAGTGGTACCCTTTGGGCCCTTTGGGCTTACTAATGGCCCTGCCGCGTTCATGTGTTGAATGAAAAATGTGTTGCGTCCTTATGTGGACAAGTTTGTAATTGTCTTCTTAGATGGAAAAATGGTGTACTCGAAGACAGAAGGAGAGCATGAAAAGCATTTGGCTGTAGGACTACAATTGTTGAGGGAGCACAAGGTCTATGCAAATATCAACAAGTGTGACTTATTCCATTCATAGATACATTATTTGGGGCATATTGTCTCCAAGGAGGGGATATCAGTTGACCCAAAGAAGATTAAGGCCATAATTGAGTGGCCAACATCGAAGAATGTGAGTGATATCCAATCATTCATGGGATTTGTAGGTTATTATAGGAGGTTCATCATGAACTTATCCAAGATAGGCCATCCTATCAGATTTTTTTAGAGAAAAGGAAAGGAAATTGAGTGGACAACTTAGTGTGTAGCAAGCTTTGAGCAACCAAAACAATTCCTCACAAATGCACTAGTGTTGAGGATTGCAGATCCAGACAAATATTTTGTGGTGTTCACAAATTTCGGCAAGAAAGGGCTTGGTGGAGTCTTGATGCAGTAAAGACAAGTAGTTTTTTATGAGTCAAGGAAATTGAATGAGCATGAGGTAAATTACATGATTCACGATGCATACCTAGTCGTCATCATTCATGCATTGAATATGTGGAGGCATTACGTACTTGAAGAGAAATTTACACTTATGACATACCATAATGGGCTCAAGTATTTGTTTGAGCAAACCAAGTTGAATGCGAGGCAAGCTAGATGGTTGACCATACTTAGCGAGTTTGAATTTCAGATCAGGTACATCAAAGGCAAGGGGAACAAGGTTTTTGATGCACTAGTAGTAGGATTCAGTTGAATCACTTGGTAACCATAATCTCTTATGAGATGGATCTATTAGAAAGGGTAAAAAATACAGTACATCATGATGAAAAAAAATCAACAAATGAAAGAAAATTTTCAACAAGATGGAGGGTATGAGGAATATCATCTCGTTGATGACAACCTAATTAGGTTCAATAACAAAATATATGTGCAAAATAATGATGAATTGAAGAGGCTCATAATGAGAGAGTTCCATGTCAAGCCATATTTAGGCCACCCAGGGTACCAAAAGACTCTCACAACCATTAAAAATTTATACTATTGGCCAAATTTGAAGAAAGAAGTGGTCGATTTTGCGGCTAAATGCATAGAATTTTAGCAAGTGAAAGTGGAATGAAAACATACAACAGGTTTATTGCAACCCATTCCCATTGCAGAATTAAAACGGGAGGTGATCACCATGGATTTTCATCATGGTTTTACCGAGAACCTCAAGGAAGAATGGTGCAATTATGGTGGTAATTTAAAAACTGAGCAAGGTGGCTCATTTTGTGGTGGTCAAGTCCACCAATTCCACCAGTGAGGTGGCCTAAATTTTCATAAAATAGATCACGAGGTTGAAAATAAAATCATCTCAGATACGGTGGAGACCTAGTTGAGTTATAGGTGAAAGGGAAGTTGACTATCAGTTGTGACATTATCTGCTTGCACACATGAAAGTAAAAAATCATTGGATGTACCCATGATACTTACGTAGTCAAGGAAGACAGGATTTCATCAATTCAGGGATTTCATTCAGCGGGGATTGCACAGTGAAGGCGGGTTGTATGGAGACAGTAAATTGGCTAAGGAATTTTCCAATTTTTATATGACAGTGTGAGACAATTAGCTGATGTACTGAGGGCTCTTATGAGAAGATTTTTGTATGTAATTGTTTCATGATCCATGATATAATATAAAATAGAGGATAGTGGGATTTTTAGTTGTAATATTTCCCTGAGAAATTATCTATGTTGTGTGTGATTGATCTTTCTTCATGTTCATGTGATTGGTGATTGTGTTTTTAATTCCGCAAAATATTTGTAGAAGTGATTCAGTATTTAACTTTAGCACATTGTTAGATCGGGTGAATCCAAGATATACATGATTGTTGTATAATTTCTACAGTTATATGGTTAAATAATCAACAAGACTTGTATCTTGATGCTCTTACACCTTCCCCTATCCTTAATATACCTTCCTAAACACTTCCCATCACTCTTGTCCCTCAAAATCATCATTTTTCCACAAGCCCTAGCCTATTGCTACAATTTGACACTTTTCTAGACTAGGCCTGTGTTTTTCCCTTTTGTACCCCTTCCCCTCAACTCAATCCTTGAAATTACACTTTCCCATACTCTCTAACATCTATCCCTATCCCCAAAAATTTCCCCAAGAATTTATACAGCCCCTAACCCTCTCATTCCCCTCCCTCTACAAGGTAGTCCTAAATCCCTTGTTTTGTCTACACCAAACCCTAATTTCCTCTCCCACTGAGCTAGGGTTTGCTATAGAATCAAACACATCTAAGTAGAGGAGGCATAAGGGAGGTCATATCAGCAAGTATGAAGTAATTTTAGCTCATAAAGATCATGTCCCCACCATTTTTCAAGAAATCATTCCAAGGGACAAATCATTTGCCACACATAAGGCTGGTTTTTCTTCAGGCTGTGTTTATGACCAAACAGAGACAAATTTGACAAACGTGAGAGAGGTTTTTATCCATAATATACCAAGGAAGAAAAAATTCCTTCAGTTTTTACACAGGTGTCATGATTTTAGATAAATATAAAAAATATAGTTTCCACAAGAGGTTTGCTGCACTTCTAGAATAACCTTGGGAAAATCAAATTTATCCTTGATGGAGTGTGCAAATGACTTTCTTGATGAGTAAAATGATAACTAGACAGAGATAGATTTCCAATGAGCTATCATGAGATAAATTTGGAGAGTAGGAAGGCCTCCAAAATTTTCCTTCAAGATCACATTTCATTTTTTCACCCTCATTCTGCACGTTTTGACCAGTCTTGGGAGAATCAATTTTTGACAGGTCAAATAAAGTTCATTGTGAAAACTAAAGGCATATTTGGAAAGTAGATAATATAATATTTACAAAGAGCTATCTAGGGCCTAATTTGGACACCGGGAATTCCTCAAAAAAGTTTCTGCAAGTTGGAGGGCGCACAACCTTCTGCAAGGGCGCATAGTCTTAAGTGAGTGTGCACATTCTTAAGTGAGGGTGAACAGCCTTAAGGCACTGCGAAAATTTTTTGGGGCACTTTTTGAGGAAAAGGAGATCACCAATGGATTCCTAAGGACAAATTCATTCTATAAAACCACTTTTCCAGCATTGATTTGCAGATTTGACAGGTGAAAAGGGAAAAAAACTAGCAAAAAATCAAATTTCTACCCCTATTTTGGCCTAGGCACTGCGCACAAAGCAGTCTTGGGATAATGAAATTTTGAGGGGTCAAATCAGCTTCATTTTGAAAACTAGAGGCATATTTAGAAATAATACTTGAAGGGCTTTCCAACAAGCCATCTTGGGCCTGATTTGGACACCTACAATTCAGTCAAAACCAGCCTTGAACGACGAGGGCACATATGACAGAAAAATGGTGCATATGACTATTTGCTGATATTTTTGGTTTTTCACCGTAATTTTTAACTTTATCTCAGAAATTGATATTTTTACCTATGTAATTGAGCATGGTGATTGTAATTATGTTTTGGATAAGTTACCTAGGGGTATATTCATTAGGTAAAAGTTATCCTTAAGTCAAATGAATCAATTTGAATGTAATTATGAATGAGTCACTTGGACCATCCTACACTTCAACTTTCAATTCAGAATATTGTGGTCTCTTCCTCACCTCATGGATTTGACCCCCAAGAATGAGTGAATGTTATTTTGATGTCTATTTAGTCCCTTACTTCACTCTTAGCAAAGAATGGAATCAGTTTGGATGATCGTTTATTGATTAAGAAACTATTGTACTCAGTTTGGCCAGTTTTATAAAGAAGAGTTGTAGCTATTTTTTGGGATACATGTGGTATGATGCTTATCATTTTTTTTCCTTCAGTTTCATATGTTAGAATGTGTCGTATTCATTTTCATTATATCTCTATTGTATGATCTCTTTCAATTTTGATAGGCATAATACATGCTTGCTCGTGCTCTGTTTAGGGAAAGTTATCATAATTTGTCCATTTCCCTCTATTTAGTAGGAATACATCTCCCATGCTCTTCCTAGCTTCTCATCAATATAAAAACCATCTCATCACAATAATTTTAAAGTGTTAAGCCTTATGCCTACATTGCCCCATTGAATCTCTACAACCCTATCTCATTTTCCCTGACGTAATATCCTCATCCAATGAAACCCAACCCAAATCAATTATCAAAACCCTTGAACTTACACCTAGCCTAAAAAAATTTCATCCAACCCTCTTGGTTGTGATTCATGTGGAGAGAGCCCTCTCTGACTTGGTAGGGCTAGATACTAAGTTAAAAGGTTGGTCTGTGGTTACCTCTATTGGGATTCCTTCTTTAGCCTTGCGAATCTGGTGGAGTGATAACACCAAGAATCCATAAACATGAGTCCATTTGAGGCACTACATGGGAGGATTTTTGATACTCTTATCATATGCAGGGATCCATTTAACAAATTCCTTATTCAACTTGACATGCTCAAGGAAATTGAGCAACAAATTCAAATCATCAAGAAAAATTTGAAGGTGGATAAAGATATGCATAAAAGCTATGCAAATCAACATAGGGTGCATAAAGAGTTCCAAGTAGGGGAACATTTTTACTTGAGAATCAAACCCAATAAGAGTTCCTTGAATATTTGGTCATTTTCCAAGTTGGAAAAATGGTATTTTGGGCCTTTTGAAATCCTTGAAAGGATTGGACCAGTGACCTATTGTTAGGTCCCTATATTACTATTATAGTCCCTTATTTTTGTTAGTGTAACCCCCTTATTGTTATTATTGCACCCCTGTAACCCCCATATTGTTATTATTGTGCCCTTAAATTATTATTGTTAGGTCCACTAGGATTACATTGTGGCCCCACTAAGATTACATTGTGGCCCCATGGACACCTATATATAGAAAGGAGGTTTTGTAATTTGTATCATCCAAGAATTATTCATTCATGTAATGTATTAGAGGTTTCCCCCTCGAAGTGTCTTATTTCTAAGGTGTTGATATCTCTTTTCTTCTATTTTTGGAGCTGGTTTCACAACATTTGGTATCAGAGCTTTGGATTCTAGGGTTTTCACTGCTCCAAACTGGTCATCGTGGCATTTTCACTATAAATTTTTTTCTACGAAGGTTCAAAAGCTTAAATTTTTATATTGTGAAGCCGAAATCCAGAGGAAAACCTTTGCAAAATTTCAGAGCTTGGTTTTCAATATTTTCGGAGATATGATTTGTGGAAGTTAGGGCTTTTTGTAGGCTCCTGAATTTAAACTAAACAGGTCATCACGGATTTTTCGCTATAAATTTGTTTCTACCAAGATTAAGAAGATAAAATTTTTAGAGAGCGAAGCCGAAATCCTGAGGAACATCGTTACAAAATTTCAGAGCTCGGTTCGTAATATTTTTGGATATTGGATCTGTGGAAGTTAGGTCTTTTTCAAGCTCTCGAATTTCATCTCAAAGAGGTTATCATGAGAAAATCTTCATAACTCTCTCTCTGAGCATCGGATTGGAATGATGTAAAAATTAGCCGCAAGTACACAGAATTTAGTTTCATGTATATCAATTTCAGAGCCAAAGGAGGAAACAGTGAAATGTGGCAAGTTTTACAAGTTCACTCTACTGAACCAGTACTTAATTGGGTCATTGTGGGATATTGAACATAACTTTGCCTTGAAGAATCCAAATCAGGTCAGACCTGTGACATTTGAAAGGAGATTCAGAGGGCTACTACAAGGCTGAATTTCAGATATTTAGGATCTGCAATTACAGAGATAATTCAATTTAAATATAGAGCTCCTCAAAAGTAAGTAAAAGGTGTATATTTTTTTTCCCGAATTGCATAAGTCTTTTTTGAAGAATCAAGTTGAATTGATTCCAAGGGCATATTGTAGAATATATATCAGTATTGGATTCTAAAATGGCCCCTAAAAATAATTCAACACCCATTAAGCCTTTATAAGGCTCTACTATGACTCATGAAGACGAAGAATGGCAACATGACATATCAAAATTACAAGAGCAAGTGCAACAAATTTCGCTCTCGCAAAGAGCAACAAAAATTGACATGGAAGTTTTGAAGAAAGGCGTGGAAACTAAGATGGATGTTTTGAAGAAAGACGTGGAATATAATATGGATGGTTTGAAGAATGGCATGGAAGCTAAAATAGATGGCATGGGATCTAGCATGGAATCTAAGATGGATGACATGGAAGATAAGATCGATGAAAAAATGGAAAACATGAAGAGTGATCTAAAAGCAGACATGGAAGGTTTGAAAAAGTTGATACAAGAAATTTTTCCTAGTGGTGAAACGATAGTAGAGGTAACTCATGATGAGAACAAAATAAATTTTAATCGTGATTTCATAAACTCTAATGTTGGTGGGAAGAACCACCATATTCCAAAAATGGATATGAGGAAGTTTGATGGAAAGGATCTTGTAACATGGATATTACAGATGGAGAAATATTTTGATCTCAATAATGTGCAAAACACACAAAAGTTATGCATTGAAACTTTACATTTAGAACAAAATACATTTGTATGGTATCGATGGCTTTTCTCCCGTAAAAAAACTATCACTTGATCAATTTTTACGAAGGAAATGATAGCACATTATGAGGATACAAAGAGAAACACCTTCTTTAGCCAATTGATAAATCTCAAACAAAAGGGTTTAGTGGGGGAGCACATTGAGGACTTCCAAAAATTGAATATAAGGGTAACTAATATTCCAGAGGAACATAGGATTGATCTCTTCATAGGTAATTCAAAGGATAACATCCAACATGAAGTTCACATTTTGGAACCTGATTCATTGGAGAAGGCATTCAGGTTGGCAAGAAAAATTGAATGTAAAATTATGGTGACAAGGAAGCCTACCACTCACTTCTATAAAGAGGGAAGTTTTGCTACTCCTAGATTTCCACAACCTACAAGGTTGACACCACAACAATTGGAAGAAAAAAGAGAAAAAGGGCTTTGCTACAGTTGTGATAGCAAATACACTAAAGGTCATAAGTGTGCTGAGAAGAAATTATTTTACATAGATTGTGAAGAGGAAGAAGAAAATGGACAAGAAGAGGATATACACCAGGAACCAACCCTAGAAGAGGAAGAAATGAGTCCGACCATATCGTGTAATGCATTGGCAGGAATTACCACTCCTCAAACTCTCAAGATAGAAGGACATATCAAGAAGAAAAAGGTAATAGTATTGATTGATTCAGGTAGCACCCATAATTTTATTCATTGTAAGGTAGCCAAGGAATTAAATTGTTTCCTATACCCAGCACCAGAATGTCAAGTGATGGTTGGAAATGGAGGAACTATAAATTGCTCTGGAAAATGCCATAACATCAAGCTAACCATGGGGGAATATGTGTTGACTAGTCCAATGCTTTCCATTCCTATGGGAGGTACTGATGTTGTACTAGGAGTACAATGGTTACAATCTTTGGGGACGGTAGCTTTTAATTTTCAAGAACTTTTCTTGAAATTTTTTTCAGAAGGAAAGGAAGTCGAATTATGGGGTATTGTAGGGAAGCCAGGAAAGATAATAAGCTCTAATGTCATGACAAAGCTTCTAAAGAAAGAACAACGAGGCGTAATTGCACAATTATTCTCACTAGAAGTTCCAACATCAAAATCATCTATTTCTGCAGATCTCCAACAAGTCTTGGACAATCATTCCAAGGTGTTTGAAACTCCCAAAGGACTCCCACCTATTCACGATCATGATCATGCTATTCATTTGATTCCAGGAAGTGTTCCTCCAAACATCAGGCCTTATAGATATCCTTATGTCCAAAAGAGCGAAATTGAACTTATGATTGCAGAAATGTTAGAGGCGGGTATAATTCAACCTAGTCAAAGTTCTTTCTATGCTCCTGTAGTATTGGTACACAAGAAGGATGGATCATGGCGCATGTATCCGAATTATAGGGAGCTCAATAAGCTCACCATTAAAGATAAATTTCCCATTCCTGTGATTGATGAATTATTGGATGAAGTACATGGAGCAATTTATTTCACCAAGTTATCATCAAATTAGAATGAAGACTAAAGATATTCCGAAAACAACATTTCGAACTCATGAGGGTCATTATGAATTTTTGGTCATGCCTTTTGGCCTTACCAATGCACCTTCTAAATTCAAGGGTTGATGAATTCCATTTTCAAACCCTTCCTTAGAAAATTTGTGCTAGTATTTTTTGATGATATAATAATCTACAACATGTCTTCGAAGGATCATTTTCAACATTTTGACAGGGTGCTCAAACTATTGCAGGAGAAACAATTATATGCAAAAACATCCAAATGTTTCTTTGGAGTACAAGAGTTGGAATATTTGTGTCATATTGAACAAAATTAAATCCATTAAAGAATGAAAAGTCCCCACAACCATAAAGAAGTTGCGAGGATTTCTCGGGTTAACAGGGTATTATCGCAAGTTTGTTAAGAATTATGGGAGAATAGCAGCACCTCTAACAAAACTATTGAAGAAAGATGCATTTTCATGGACTCCTGAAGCAACTAAAGCCTTTGAACATATTAAAGAGTCAATGTGCCTAGCACTGGTCTTAGCTATGCTAGACTTCACAAAAACATTTATTGTGGAATGTGATGCCTCAGGAAATGGAATTGGTGTTGTTTTAATGCAAGAAGGAAGACCCATTGCTTTTGAAAGTCATCCAATAAAATGAAAGTATTTACAGAAATCTATTTATGAGAAGGAAATGTTAGCAATACTGCATGCACTAAAGAAATGGAAAACTTACCTAATGGGAAGACACTTCAAGGTAAAAATTGATCATGATAGTCTTAAACACTTTTTGGAACAAAGACTTTCTTGAAAAGAGCAGCAAAAATGGGTCACAAAGATGTTTGGTTATGACTTTGAAATAATCTACAAAAGAGGGAAGCTAAATGTTGTTGCAGATGCACTCTCAAGAAAGAATGAAGAAGTGGAAGCATTGATTTGTGCCATTTCTATTATCCAACCAGATTGGATAACCAAAAAAAGGGATGAATGGAAGAAGGACAAAGAAATGTGGACACTCATTTAAAAGTTGCAGCAAGATCCTAGTACATCTGATACATTTAGTTGGAAAAATGATTATTTATGGTACAAAGATCGCTTAAATCTTTGTAAGAATTCCCAACTAAAACAAGATATTCTTTTGGAATTGCACACTTCTCCTTTAGGAGGACACCCAGGATTTTGAAAAAATTACCACAGGGTGAAGAAATAATTTTTTTGGGATGGCCTTAAATCTGATATTCAAAAGTTTGTGGCGAAATTTTTGATTTTCCAGCAGAATAAAGTTGAGACAGTTAATTCCCCGAGTCTTCTACAACCTTTATCCATTCCAAGTCGACATTGGGAGGAGATTTCTATGGATTTTATCATAGGTTAACCTAAGTCCGAAGGAAAGAGTGTCATCATGGTGGTAGTTGATAGACTTACCAAGTATGCACACTTTTGTGCATTATCTCATCCATTTAAAGCAAGTACAGTTGCTACTACATTTGTGGACAGAATTCAAAAGCTACATGGAAGCCCATGGGTTATTGTGAGCGACAGAGATCCCATTTTTACGGGAAATTTTTGGACGGAGTTATTTTCTTGTTTGGGTACTCAATTAGCTCATAGCTCATCTTATCATCCTCAATCTGATGGTCAAACAGAGATAGTAAATAAATGTTTGGAAGGATATCTTTGTTGTTTTGTATCTGATAAACAAACACAATGGGTCAAGTGCTTACCTCTCGCTGAATGGTGGTATAACACTTACTTCCATACTGCAGCAAAAATGACCCCATTTATGGCACTTTATGGATATCATCCACCATCGATCACATCATCTTTAAGGGAAAATTCGAAGGTTCAAGCAGTGGAAGATCACATCGAGCATCAGCAAGAAGTTCTCCAACTCTTAAAGGATAACCCGAATTTGGCACAAAATCGAATGAAACAACAGGCAGATCAACATCGCAGCGAGAGAAGTTTTGATGTAGGAGATTGGGTATTTTTACGGCTACAACCATACAAACAAATGTCCCTCAAGCAAGCTAAGAAGGATAATAAATTATCGCCAAAGTACTATGGTCCTTACAAGGTGTTGCAAAAGATTGGTACCATGGCATACAAATTGGAGCTTCCTGCTTCTTCGCGAGTACATCCAGTTTTCCATGTTTCATGCTTAAAGAAGGTTATAGGTGAAAATCTTCCAGTTCAAACAATATTGCCAGAACTTGGTGAGGAAGGAAAAATCATATTGGAACCTGAAGCGGTCACGGAAACAAGAACTCGACAACTACGGAATCGATCAATTTCAGAGTATCTCATCAAGTGGAAGAACTTACTCACTGAAGATTCTACATGGGAGGATGAGAATTTTATACAGAAGCACCCAGAGCTACTCAAGCGTTGAGGACAACACTTTTTTGAAGGAGAGGGGCATGTTAGGTCCCTATATTACTAGTATAGTCCTTTATTGTTGTTAGTGTAACCCCCTTATTGTTATTATTGTACCCCTGTAACCCCCATATTGTTATTATTGTGCCCTTAAATTATTATTTTTAGTTTGGCTAGGATTACATTGTGGCCCCATGGACTCCTATATATAGAAAGGAGGTTTTTTAATTTGTATCATCCAAGAATTTTTCATTCATGTAATGTATTGGAGGTTGCCCCCTCGAAGTGGCTTATTTATAAGGCATTGATATCTCTTTTCTTCTATTTTTGGAGTTGGTTTCACAACACCTATAGGTTGGATTTACCTCCATTGGTTAAAGTACATAATGTTTTTCATGTTTCTTTGCTTAAAAGATATGTGAAGGATTATAATCATGTAATTTTTTGGTTTGTGCTACAGGTGGAACCAAAGGGAGATTTCCAACTATAACCACTTCTCATACTAGACCATAGGAACCTCACACTCTGAAATCGAGCAAAAGAGAAAGTCAAAGTGTAGTGGATGCACTCTGGGCCTGGGGAAGCCACTTGGGAAATGGATGAATCCATGAGTACAACATATCCATTATTGTTTGTTGGTTGAAGAAAACGTATATATAATTGTAAATACGGTATGGATTTTTACATATAAATCTCCAAAAACCATTATGTGTTTTTATGTGTATTTATGTGTTTCATATGGACAAATTACATCGAGGATAATGTTCCCACAAGGGGGAGGGGCTTGTGACAACCCCGACTGGGGACACAGATTCCAAATGCTGGGGAGATTTCTTGGTTGGGATGTTTAAGTTTCCTTGTTGCAGGAAAATCTAAATTGGTTATGACAACAATTAAAGGTTGGTTGGTGCAAATTTGATGGCCATGTATTTTTCAAGATTAATGAGGCTATAAGAGAAGTACACATGCCTATTCTTCTCTAGAAAATATTACAAGGCAATAAGGATAAATAAATTAATGGGAAATGGAATGCGTTGACAGTGGGGGAAAAGCAGTGGAAGTCAATCACTACACAACAAATAACCATGAGAGAAGAGAGGGAGATGGAATTTGAGAATGCTCATTCAACAAAAAGAAAGATAGAAATGGGATATAAGATAATATATTCCTAAGAGGATGGACAATGAAGTAGTCTTGCATAAAAATGAGGAATAATAGTGATGTTAGTTCCAGTTGGCAAGGTTGGCAAGAAGAATATCCTAGGAGAGGAAAAATGGCCTCTCAATTCCATTTTTAGCTAGGGGGTGGAGATGGTATTTCTCTATAGTCCCTTGATGGCTGGGGTGGAGGGTTGTTCCTTAGATTCCTAAAAGGAGGGTCTTTGAATCCTTTCTTGTTGTGTGGTTTTATGGTAGATTATGGAATCCCCAAGGTAGGTGGAACCACTTTGTTGTTGTTTGAAGGGTGGATACTTGTTTCTCTAGACTCCTTGACATACTTGGGTGGATATTAATTCTAGGGAGTCCATAAAACTATTGGTTGTTGAGAAGCTGAAGGGTGGAGGCAGCGAGCCTCTGGATTCCCTGAGCTTTCATAGACTATTTAGATAGTTGGTGGATGGAGGTGGGTGAAACTTTTGAGTTCTTGTTCCAACTGGAAATCAGTGTTAAATCCTTTGATAAAAACCCCTAAATCTCTAGAATTTATCCTGGGGGTGACAACTACAAGTGAGGACTAGTTGTAGTTGTCTATGGTTGGGTGGAGAGTCCTTGTCCTAGACCCAGTTACCCAGACTCCATTTTTCAATACAAGATAAGTGTCTATACATGTAACATGTGCTATTGAATGTATGTTTATATGTTCTGATTGTTAAGTTAAATTTGTATTTATTGCTTGAATAATGCTTGGTTTATAATTGTAAATTGAAAATAATGAGATTATGTTAACTAGTCCTTGTGACTGTGATTTGGCTCTAATGCTTTTCATGTAGGAAAACATACATTTATATTAGTGTCATAGGGACAAAGTGTATACAACCATGCAGTGAGTGTGAGTAGCACTGGTGAAAGCATCATAACCTTTTTTAATCGATTAAACACTTAACTTAATTGTTGAGCTGAAATAATGAAAATCTATGACAAATTGGGTTCGTGGAGGAAACCCGTCTAAGCCTCCCAACACCAATTAAATTCATTAGCATGATTGAGGTTCTAAGGGGGACGAACCTCATTGTATCGAAAGTAAAATACAAGGAATTCATATACTATTGGTTGTTTCCAGGAGTAAGAAAAAGTATGTAAATTATAGAAGTTTTCATGCATAAAATTATATATATAAGTAGTGTGGAATGTAGTGTAGCTGAGTTAATCGTGATCAAACCAATCCTTCTGCAAATGTATCTCTCCAATCCTAAGCGTAGATATATACATATTTATACCTGTATTACAGTGTTGCAGGAACATTGTGTATTATCGACCTTGAATTAATCCCCATAAACCATGATGGAGGTGCCAAGTCTATATGTTTGGATTCGAAAATCCTACATTGGAAATATTTCTTTGAGTTGAGGCTATAGTGCACCAGTACCAGTGACGTGTATAGGATGCCAACATGGGCCGATCTGATTGGTTGATGAGACCAATGAAAATGTGACGTATCTCGACAGGTAAAAGTTTAAGAACTGTGGGTTGATTGAGTGGGAGCCACCACTTCAATATTACATTAGTGATCCACCACATGATATCAATGGTATGCTCAACCGGCGAGGCTTATTTCTCAGTCCATTTGTCCATAAATGCGTCGAGACCCATTTTCACATTAAAGCAGTATATTATTCCATGGTGATAATTTCCTGCTTGATCACATTTATGGATCAATGGACTGAGAAATATTACTTTCCTGCCCAACCCCTCCCTCGTGATGTTAACAATACAGCTACCCCTTGCGCATACCATCGATCTACCTTTGTGAATGGATGGTCAAGATCTCGGGAGAGCTTTGCACCTCCTCCAGGTGACATTAGCGGGAGGGCTACCCACCTCGCAAACTGTTGATCTCGTCGATCGTTTACGACCATCTCATTAGTAAAAGGAATTCGAATTTAGTAAATTTAATTAAATAAATTTAAATCCTTGAAAGAATATTATATAAGGAAAATGAATGTAAGAGGAAAACAAGCTATCCCATTTTTATATCAGCATCAGAGAATTTGGATTAGTAAGTGGGCATTCCACTGAGATAAGTTTACATTAGTTGGCCAAAAACAATGATAAAAATTATGTTCAATAATGCACTCTAAATAATGCATTATTATTTTGGCATGACACTTCAAAAGAACAAATAAATTGGAGAATTATTTGATAAATTATATTATAGGAATACATATTTTTTATAAATTATTAAGTTATTAGATTCAAAATCATAAATTTTATCATATTTAGTTAAAAGGAAAAAAAGAAAATATAAGGAAAATGAATGTAAGAGGAAAAAAAATTATCCCATTTTTATAGCAGCATCAGAGAATTTGGATTAGTAAGTGGAAATTCCATTGAGATAAGTGGGTTGTTTACATTAGTTTGCCAAAAAAAATGATAAAATGGATGTTCAATAATGCGCTCTAAGTAATGCATTAAGCGATTTTGGCATGTTACCTCAAAAGAGCAAATAAATTGGAGCACTATTTGATAAATTATAATATAGGAATACACATTTTTTATAAATGATTAAGTTATTAGACTCAAAACCATAAATATTATCATATTTAGTTAAAAAGGGAAAAAGAAAATTACTGAAAAAATTATGTTGGCACATCTTAAAGTTCGACATTTAGTTTCCAAATTAAAATTGATTGATTTCCACTTTGTAAATATAGGATTAGAAAAAATGTGATATAAAGACACTTATGATATAGAGAGTACATATGTAAGGAAAATTAGAGTATAAAGTGTTAGCAAAAATAACGATTCAAAATGCAGAATAAATACTTAAAAGGAATCGAAAATTAAAACTTAAAACTTAAAATTGCCCATTAAATAATACCTCCAGCCATTGATGAATTATACTATGTAGAAAAAGTAATTTTGCAGGGATGAAATCTGCACAAATATTAACACTCCAAGAAGTGCTCCAATGAATGGTTTATTGTAGATTATTCAAGGAAACGAAACATACTTTAATAAAACTATAACACAGAAGCCAGAGCCTCAAGAGTTCTTCTCCACGTTCGCTTTTCTGCAACGAAGCCTCCTTAACGTAGCCACTACACAGCATGCGTCCTCAACACCAACACTAAAGAAAATTTGAAGGCACTTCCAAGCTCTCCTCACTCTAACTTGATGGTGCAAGGCTGAAGAGGATTAAGTTAGTGAGCTTGGGGACCAAACATAAGAATTTATAGCCAAGCTTCCATCAAGCTTCTGTTGGCTATTCGTTAAGTGTTCCACAAATCATGGTAGATAATTGTAATGGGAGTAACGGACTAGATAACTACAATGGGAGTAACAGATCACTTCAGAAGCTCCCAAAAGAAATTAATTAACTTCAGTTGATTTCCTAATTTAAGGAAATTACTGCAGTTGGTTTCCATAATTTAAGGAAACAATTGCAGATCAGTTTCCAAAAATCGCACGTTGGGAGAGGGAGCTTAACATTCTCCCACTTGGTCCATACTTCCAATATTAATGTCTCGTCTTAAAACCCATTGAAAATATCTATTAATTAATAGATACATGAATCATGGTGGTAAGTCCTCTAATGACGAGTATTATCTTCCATGTATTACTATGTATTTATTTCTATTAAAATTTATGTGGCAACAATTTCTTAATGAATAAACCCTATGTTCATTCTTGGTCCTACATAGATGAATTCTCTCAAATCAAATTAAGGTTCACATAAATATGAGAAAAACATCACAATAATTAATAATTTCATTAAAATAACATTGTTCATACAATGAGAAACTACATAATGGAACCAAGTCCCATATTCGTTACATGATCCTTGAATTTAAATGGTGGCATGCCCTTAGTCAAAGGATCAGCGATCATCAACTCAGTGCTAACGTGCTCAATGACCACTTTCTTTTCTTTAACACATTCCCTTATAGCTAAATACTTAATGTTGATGTGTTTATTTCGACTCCCACTTTTGTTGTTCTTAGCCATAAAAACAACAACTGAATTGTCGCAATACATTCTTAATGGCTTAGAAATAGAATCCATAATTCCAAGCCCAGAAATGAAACTCTTAAGCCATACACCTTTTAAAGTAGCCTCAAAACAAGAGACAAACTTAACTTCCATAGTGGAAGTGGCAATCAAAGTCTACTTAGCACTCCTCCATGATACAGCTCCACCGGCCATCATAAAAATGTATCCTGATGTTGATTTGCGTGAATCAACACATCCAGCAAAGTTAGAATTTGAGTAGCCAATTACTTCCAAATTGTCCGTCCGTCTATACATAAACATGTAGTTTTTGGTTCCTTGAAGGTACCTCATTACTTTATTTGCAGCTCTCCAGTGGTATAAACCTAGATCACTCTGATATCATCCCAACATTCCCACAACAAATGCAATGTCAGGTCTTGTGCAGAATTGAGCATACATTAGGCTTTTGACAGCAGAAGCATATGGAATGTTCTTCATTTTTTCCCTTTCAAATTCATTCTTCGGGCATTGGTTCAAATTGAACCTATCACCTTTCACAATGGGAGCGACACTTGGTGAAAAATCCTTCATCTGAAATCTCTCTAAAATTTTATTAATATAGGTTTCCTGAGACAGACCCAAGATGCCTCGAAATCTGTCTCTATGGATATTAATGCCGATGACATAAGATGCCTCACCCATATCCTTGATATTGAAATTTTTAGAGAGGAATTGTTTCACCTCATGTAGCAAACCCTTATCATTGGTTGCTAGCAAAATGTAATCCACATATAAAACAAGAAAACATATTTTACTCCCACTGACTTTCAGATATATACATTCATCCATAATGTTTTCTACAAAACCAAAAGAATAAATTACATTATGAAATTTCAAATGCCATTGGCGGGATGCTTGTTTTAATCCGTATAATGATTTCTTGAGCTTGCAAACCAATTGCTCACCATCACTAGAGGAGAATCCTTCAGGTTGTTTCATGTAAACCTCCTCCTCTAGATCTCCATTGAGAAATGCCATTTTCACATCCATTTGGTGCAACTCCAAGTCAAAATGGGCTACTAATGCCATAATAACGTGCAAGGAATCTTTCTTAGATACAGGAGAGAAAGTCTCCATGTAATCGATTCCTTATTTCTGAGTGAATCCCTTTGCAACGAGTCTTGCCTTGTATCTCTCAATGTTGCCCAATGAGTCTTTCTTTGTCTTAAAGACCCATTTACATCCAATGGATTTTGCACCATTAGGAAACTCAACAAGATCCCAGACTTCATTACTCTTCATAGAATTCATCTCTTCCTTCATGGCATTGTACCATAATTCTGATTCTTTGCAACTCATGGCTTGTGAAAAAGACCGAGGATCATTTTCGGCTCCAATGTCGTAGTCAGCTTCTTGCAGATACACAACATAATCATTAGGAATTGCTGATCTCTTTGGTCTAGTAGATCTTCTTAACGTTGTCCCACCATCTTCCTGAGAAGTATGTGGTTCAACTCGTTGTTCAAAAATTCTTGGCAATTCTTGAACTATCTGATCTACTGGAATGTCGTCAGCAGCTTGTGGAACTTCAACAATTGGTTGTTCAACACCAGTTTGTACTTGAGGGGTACTGTGAACAATAACCAATCTTTCACTTGAGGTGGAAGGTTGAGATCATCAGATCCTTCTCGTAAATCCACTCCCGTTTGTCAGCAGAATCCTTGTGGACCTTTCAGCATATCCAATGAAATACCCACTAATGGTCCTTGGGTCCAGCTTCTTCTCTTGTGGATTATATATTCTCACTTCGGATGGGCATCCCCAAACGCGCATATGTCGCAAACTCGGTTTCCAACCTTTCCATAATTCAAATGGCATTTTAGGAACAACCTTGGTTGGAACTCGGTTTAATATATACATTTCCTTCTTAATTTCTTCAGTCCACAAGGATTTAGGAAGGTTGGAGCCGCTAAGCATACTCCGCACCATCTCCAATAAGGTTCGGTTTCTTCTTTCTGCTACACCATTCTGGTTGGGTGAACCAGGCATGGTGTATTGGGCAACAATCCCATGCTCTTGAAGAAATTTTGTGAATGGCCCAGGTGCTTGTCCATCTTCTGTGTATCTACCATAATATTCTCCACCTCTATCTAATCTCGCGATCTTAATTTTCTTGCCGCATTGATTCTCTAATTCATCCTTAAAGATCTTAAAGGCATCTAATGCTTCTCTCTTTTTATGAAGCATGTAGAGATACATATATCGTGAGTAATCATCTATAAAAGAGATGAATCATCTCTGACCATGTGAGTCCATGTCTGGACTACATATATTAGTATGTATGATCTCTAATATGTCCGAACTTCTATTGGAACCTTTCTTTGGCTTGTTGGTATGTTTTCCCTTTATGCAGTCCACACAAGTCTCAAAATCAGTAAAATACAGAGTATTGAGTACCCCTTCATTTATCAATATTTTAATTCTTTCTATGGAGATATGACCTAGTCTTCGGTGCCATAATTTAGAGGAATTTTCATTAATAAAACATCTTTTAGTGCCAGTGTGAACATGCATTGAATCATAAGTGAAATTTTTTTGTAAATTAATGCAGTAAAGACCATTAGTCAAAATACCATTCCCAACACAATAAAATTTATAAAATAAATTGAAGGATGTCTCTGAAAAGTTAAAGGAATATCCAAAAGGTACAAGCCTTGAAACTGAAATCAAGTTTCTAGAAAAACTTGGAACATAAAAGGTCTTTTCTAATTCTAAAACAAAGCCACTACTTAAATTTAAATAGCATGTTCCTATAGCTTCCACATGCGAGCCCATCTTGTTTCCTGATAAGATGCTTTGCTCACTTCCCACTGGCTTCCTTAGGTTTTGCAAACCCTGCAATGAATTCGAAATGTGAATTGTTGATCCAGAATCAATCCACCAAGTGTTAATATTGACATTAACCATATTAGATTCATAACAAAAAAATGAGATTGGATTACCTTTGTCCGCAACCCATTTCTGAAATTTGGCGCATTCCTTCTTCACGTGTCCCTTATTTTTATAGGAGAAACACTTGGAATCCTTCTTGATATCATCTTGGGGAGGTACTTTACCTTTCCATTTCCAATTGGCTTGAGATTTTCCCTTTCCTCACGTTGCCAGCATTGCACTTTCTCCCATTTCCATCACCAGTCTCTCTTCCTCTTGAACACACACGGTCATGAGTTCATTAATTGACCATTTATCCTTATGTCTATTGTATGAGATTCTGAAGGGTCCGTATTGGTGCGAAAGGGTGTTCAGGATGTAGTGCACCAGGAAAGACTCCGATATTTCAACCTCGAGTTTCTTCAATTGAGCCATAGTGTCCCTCATTTGCATGATCTTATCACACACACCTTTCACACTAGTGAGCCTTAGGGATGAGAACTTCATGATTAGGGTGCTTGATAGTGCCTTATCTAAAGTGACGAATTGATCATCAATGGCTTTCAGCAAGTCTCGGACCTTTTCATGTTGTTCAACGGAACCACAAATACTAGCTGAAATTTTAGTCTTAATGAACATCACGCTTAGGCGATTAGATCATTCCCATCGTTCATAAAGCGTGATGTCCACTACAGTGCTGGTATTATTAAGTGTCGGTGGTTCATATTTCCTAATAACATAGTCTATGTCCATCCACCCCAAATGAAGGAGAACTCTCTCCTTCCAAACCTTATAGTTATCTCCCTTAAGTTCAGGGATATCAGTACAAATTTCAGAGAAATTTGTAGGTTGTACAACTGCATAAAATTAAAGATCACATGTTTATGTTAAAATTGAGGCCTAAATAAAATTTCGTGCTTTACCAATGTAAATCATGCTTAAAATTGAATCTAATGACATAAAAATTGTCTGTGGACTAAATTTTTATTTCAAGCAAATTGATTTATTCTTTATGATAGAATTTATCAAATTATTCACTTAATTCATATTTATAAGGGTATATTATGATTATAATTTGTTATAAATTCTATCTTAGTTTTGAACTTTATGATAAAACTATTAATTCATAATTCCTATGGATAAGTTATGAATATTTTATCCTAATTAATTACATAAATATAACAAAAATTCTTGTGGGATAAAATTTATTATATTTAATATAATTAATTACAATTAATGTCTAAAGATTTGAACTTTATGATAAAACTATTAATTCATAATTCCTGTGGGTAAGTTATGAATATTTTATCCTACTTAATTACATAAAGATAACAAAAATTCCTGTGGGATAAAATTTATTATATTTAGTATAATTAATTACAATTAATGTCTAAATATTCTTTATGTGATCCTAATCAATCATAATATATATAATTTTATTTAATTAGAGATGTTGTGGCTATTCTCTTAATCAATTAAAATTATATGGATCACTAGACATTATTTACATTAAAAAAAAAAATTTACTTGACATGAGAATAATGATAATTTGCATAAATAAAATTACAATATTCATGCATAAATTTTAACGATGGGTCTCGTTTACTCATCCAAAATAGCATATTTTAACTAGAGAAGTAATAATTAATTCATGCAAATTAAATTGCACAACAATTATTCAAATTTCACTAAATAAATATTATAATCATAAAATTGAGAAAAAAATTAGACATATTTCCAAATAATTTAATTCAGAAAATTCTCAAAATATGTCTATAATCACCAAGGCAAAGATAAAAACTTGCTCCGAAACCAAATGTTAGCAAAAATAACGATTCAAAATGAGGAATAAATACTTAAAAGGAATCGAAAATTAAAACTTAAAACTTAAAATTTCCCATTAAATAATACCTCCATCCATTGATGAATTATACTATGTAGAAAAAGTAATTTTGCAGGGATGAAATCTACACAAAGATAAACGCTCCAAGAAGTGCTCCAATGAATGGTTTATTGCAAATTCTTCAAGGAAACGAAAAAAACTTTAATAAAACTATAACGCAGCAGACAGAGCCTCGAGAGTTCTTCTCCACGTTCACTTTTCTGCAATGAAGCCTCCTTAACGTAGCCACTACACAGCACTGCATCCTCAACACCAACACTAAAGAAAATATGAAGGCACTTCCAAGCTCTCCTCACTCTAACTTGATGGTGTAAGGTTGAAGGGGATTAAGTTAGTGAGCTTGGGGACCAAACATAAGAATTTATAGCCAAGCTTCCATCAAGCTTCTGTTGGCTATTTGTTAAGTGTTCCACAAATCATGGTAGATAACTGTAATGGGAGTAACGGACTAGATAACTGCAATGGGAGTAACGGATCACTTCATAAGCTCCCAAAAATAAATTAATTAACTTCATTTGATTTCCTAATTTAAGGAAATAATTGCAGTTGGTTTCCATAATTTAAGGAAACAACTGCAGATCAGTTTCCAGAAATCGCGCGTTGGGAGAGGGAACTTAATAATACTGAAAGATGTTAGGTAAACTTGACTCAGGATAGAGTCAATGTTGACAAGGGTAAATAGTAGTGGTTTTGGGGTACATGTTATTTTTCACCCATGGTTTTCAGCCCATGGTATTGCATGTAATGGATCCTATAAAAGGTTGGGAATGCTTCATTGTAATGTAGGCCTCGAGGTGAGTGGTGAAGGCTCACTCGGCCAGATTGGCCAGGGTTTTGGCCAATGCTTAATGAAATTTCATTGGTTGGGTTTTGCCCCAGATTTGGGGGGTTTCCCGGATAAACATATTTGTTTATGTTTATGATTTTTTGCTAGCTATTTTATGGTTTTTTGTTCCTCTCGGTAAATTCTAACAAATGGTATCAGAGCCATTGAATTTTGCTGCGCTAGGAGAGCAAAGTCTATCAAAATGAGAGATGATATGTGAACGTGGATTAATTAATTGAAGAACCATGTATCTAAAGAGAACTCCTAGAGGACTGGCAGTTACAGAGGCTGGTGACCCATGGAATCTGGTAGATGGGTTCTTTTTATATGGAAATTGATTTCATATGTACAAAGACCGTAACAATGAAACAAAAAAAATTATTATTATTATAATGGAGTTAATTTATTACATGTAAATGGGCACACTGCTATAAGACCTGGTATGGCATGCGTACCCATGGGTAATCACTGGTAAAGTCTGGGTTAGATCTAGGTGATAGGGGGGATGTCAAGTTAACAATTACCTGAGGAAAAAAAAAAAAAATTTGAGGGGGAAGAGCTAGAGTGAGCAGGGTTGTCTCACTTAGCAATTTTGGCTGGATTTAGTCAAGAAACCCAAAGTCAATTTTAGGGGGGAATTGTTAGGTAAACTTGACTCAGGATAGAGTCAATGTTGACTAAGGTAAATAGTAGTGGTTTTGGGGCACATGGTATTGTGCACCCATGTTTTTCAGCCCATTATATTGCATGTAATGGAGCCTATAAAAGACTGGTAATACTTCATTGTAATGTAGGCCTGGAGGTGAGTAGTAAAGGCTCACTTGGCCAGATTGGCCAGGGTTTTGGCCAATGCTTAATGAAATTTCATTGGTTGGGTTTTGCCCCAGATTTGGAGGTTTTCCCAAATAACCATCTTTGTTTATGTTTATGATTTTTTTCTAGCTATTTTATGGTTTTTTGTTCCTCTCAGTAAATTTATTATTTCTCCGGTAAATTCTAACAAAAGATAAAGAGCTTTTTGTTTAAACATTTTCGTCCGATTTTGAATTTAATCGCATGATAAATATTACTCACACATTTATGAACATCTCT
Organism: Pinus albicaulis; assembly: GCA_034641835.2. Taxonomy (NCBI): domain Eukaryota; kingdom Viridiplantae; phylum Streptophyta; class Pinopsida; order Pinales; family Pinaceae; genus Pinus; species Pinus albicaulis. The sequence continues at coordinate 424,256,253 of CM076584.1, forward strand.
AAATAACAACCATGACACTTTTACTTCAATCAAAGCCATCCTCCACAACTAGTAAAAATTATAAATGTATATATAATAATAATTTTTTCCAACGATATATGCGTAAGCTTTCCAAGTATGTTACATTTAAAATTACAATATCATCTCTAAGTATTTCTTTAATCTATCCTCCTATAAGTAATCTCGCAAATATTAAAATGGATCTATTAAATTTGATGGAGCTATTAAATGGAATTCAACACTTGAATGTTTTAAATAGGAAATTGATTCTAATAAGTGTTTACATGGTTTATTGAAATTTTTTTGTATCTAAAGCGAGCACAAAAATTCATCAAAGGTTTACACTTACCTCAGTTTGTTTCCTTGTGCGTAGTTTTGAGGTCCTACAACTCTTCACCTCCTCTTGCTCCCACCTATTTGAGTCCATGAATGAATTAAAAAATTAAGTAATTAATTGTATGATTTATATTTATTTATACATTTAATTTTGATGTTGAGGTTGACATTAAATTGTTTTTATTATTATTATTATTTTCTTAAAAGTTATAATAGAGTTGGCATTTAAAAATGTTGACATACAAATTTTCTTATGTTGCGCCTAACGCCTACACATCTCCCCCATATTGGACTCTCCCTCATATTGGACTGTAGAGTGTCTCTAGGTGCAATAAATTTAAATAAAAGGGAAAAAAAAGACATAACTATTTTGGAAATCAATTTCAGCCTTTTATTTGTGTATACTACCAATAATATTCTAGAGTACTTTATAGAGATTAAATCCTTACCATCCACTTAACAATTATTGATAATTAAATTAAAAGTGTGGAAACTCAATTTAAATTGAAATGCCTATCAACATAATTACATTTTATTTAATTTCTATATAAAGTGAATAATATGAAATATGTCAATTGGTATTAACCCAAGGAATGGAATTCTCCCCATCAAAATTCAATTCTTGCCAATGACATAATGGATATTAATAATATTGACATTATACTTATATTCCTCTTATATATATAAAATCATGGTGTTTCCAAAAAAAAAAATCTTTATTTTTTAATATGTTACCTAAAATATGAAATATGTTTAATTTCACTTTAGAATTAGTTTACTCTTTATAAAGTTTAGTTTATAGTTGTTGATGTCCTATCATTTTCTTAAAATAAAAAATATAAAACAATATGAATGTTTTTTTATTTAATAATTAAGGCATATACTATTAAAATAATATTTTTAATAATTTGATACCGATCATAAATCATTAATTTATTTTATTATTTAATTTAATTAATTCATTTTGACCTTTTCATTATTTATTTTAATTCATTTATTTAAACCCTTTTATTATTATTATTATTATTATTATTATTTAATAATTTTTAATTTTTATTTTGATTTTTCATTATTTAATACTCTCCTAAACAAGTACTTTCAATATATTAATTCTTTAACAATTACTTTTAATATTTTAATATTTCCTTAACGACTAATGTTTATCACTTTTCATTAAAGACTCCATAACACTCATTTGTGATCATAAAATTTTTTTGGCTCTTGATGTTGGGTGGAGGGTCCACCAAAAATGTTGAATAAAATAAGATGTTGGGTGGAGAGTCCACCCAAAACTTTGGATAAGATAAAAAATCTTTCACATACTTTTATTCAGAAAATTCACTTAATATGAACAACTGTAGAAATCTATACTCCCTTATTAAAAAAAATTCTATTCTTTATTATTTTAGATATTATTTTAGAGATAGTTGTTTTATAATGTTTTATTTTAGAAATAGTTGTTTTATAATGTTAATGTATGTGTTAATCTATGTGTTGTTTCATTAGATAGTGCATTTTCTAGTTTATTTGAAAAATGAAATATTTACTTGATCTTTTGATTTTCTTAAAGATAAAGTTTCACCCTTAGAACCTTCGACATTTATCAATGCAATGTATTTAAACCTTGGGTGTATATGGATTTAAATGCATCATCGTGTTTGATGTATGTTATATTGAAATGCAATGTATTTAAATGCATCAATGAGTTCCATTGGGTGTAACCATTTCACACATCCACCACAACACAGATATGTGTTGTAGATGATAAATAATATTTGTATTCAGAGATATTCCACTTTATTTAAAAAATAACAAAAAATCTTCCAAAAAGTTATGCATCTCTATCTTTATTTTAATGACTATAAAATGTGCATCGTTTTGCAAAATTTATTTGCAAAACTTTGTTTGCAAAAGTTGTTTAAGATTTGTTTTGTCGTGTGTATTTTTTTAATGACAATAAAATGGGCATAGTTTGTTATTTAATTAAATTAATTTTTCCTTTTACATGAAGGTTTTTTCTATAGATATTTCTTCCCATTTTTATGTGGAATATGTAAAGGGGGAGTAAACTTGGTTGTTGACCAATTTCATGTTTTTTTCTTTAACATAGGTTGTATTATGTTGGATATTTTTTAATATATGTGTATATTCTTTTAGTGGATTGATTGTTTAACATTGTAATAAGTTTTGAAAAACTTATATATTTTACAATTGGAAAATCATGTATTTTAATTATTTTTTTTAGATTAAAATTTGAATATAAGATAATATAGTGCTTTTTTTAATAAAAAAGTATCATTCTTCATTGCAAAATTTGGGTATTTTCTTGCATTGTTAATTACCATGGATGTATAAATCTTCATCTTTTTATGACAATGCATCTACCACTACAATATTGTTTCCATTTTTTTATTTTTTTTTATAATTTCAATATCAAAAGTTGGAATTTTCTTTATTTATTTCTGTTCTTCAATGGATAATGTTTTTTTTATGTAGAATGCATTGAAGAATGTTGTAGTCAACGTCAAGTTGAAATTCAAATTTTAAAAGATATCGAATCCCTTTCCTAATCAATGTATGATGACAAATATCTATTTAACACACATGGAGAGCTCAAGTATAAATATACTCCAATGAACACCTTTACTAAAAAATCACGTCTTCTAATATTTTTCCCCAAGGAAAAACTCATAAGCCCCTTGGCTACTCTCCAACATTTCATGAATGATGCCCAATGTAAACTCGTTGGCCCCTAACTTGATAAAGGATTAAGTGAGGCATTGTTAGGTCCCTATAATACTAAGTGTAGCCCCCATATTATTATTGTTGTGCACCATGTAGCCCCCATATTGTTATTGTTGTTCCCCATAGAAGCCCACTATTGTTATTGTTGTGCCCTTACATTATTATTATTATGTAGGCCTCGAATATATTGTGACCCTTTAGAGTCCTATATATACCAAGGAGGTCTTGTCATTTGTATCATTCAAGAATTTTTCATTTATGATATGTAAAACGAGGTTGCACCCTTAAAGAGGCTTATTTCAAGTCTTTGATCTATTTTTTTCCCCTCTAATTGTGTTACAAAACAGTTAATATCATAGCATTTGGATCCTAGGGTTTCGATGCTTCAAACAGGTCATCTTGAAATTTTTATTGTAACGTTTTTTTTGTGAGGCTTCAAAAGCTAAAATTTCGACCACGTGGAACTTACATCTTGATGAACTTCATGCAAAAAATTTAGAGTTTGGTTCACAATTTTATCGAAAATATGGTTCAAATAAGTTAGGGGTTTTGTATGCTTTAGAATTTTGTCTCAAATAAGTGTCTTGGGGAAAAATGTCATAAATTTTGTTTTGGGAATCCAAATTGAATTTATTAAAAGGTGGTTGAAAGTGAAAATACTATAGTTTCATGGGTACTATTTTTAGGTTTGCAGGTTGAAACAATGACATGTGGCATTCCGTATACGTTTTCTCTACTAAACTAGTCCATAAGCAGGTCATCTTGGGAGATTTGGCCTAAATTTTTATTGAAGAATCCAATCTCGGTCTAATTAGTGGGGTTGGGAAGAGGACACCTAGGGGCACCAAAAGATTCAATTTCAGAACTTGGGAGGTTGAAATCACAAATAAACAATGATTTCAAGATCAACCTATCAACAAGCTCAAAACCAAGCTCTAAAAAGTGTGTATTTTTAAATTTGCATAGTTTTTATTTGAAAAATCAGTTTGAAGTGATTAAAAGGAAATAGTGAAGCATATACATCATTAATTGGTTCTAAAATCCCTCAAAAAAAAAATCTACACCCATTAATCCCTAAGAAGGATATACTATGACACATGAAGAAGAAATGTAACATGATATATCAAAATTACAGGAACAATTTTCACTCTCCTAAAGAGAAATAAAAAATGAATTGGGAATGATGAATGTTAATATGGATGGCTTAGAAGAAAAAATAAAAGGCTACATGGATGGTTTAAAGGCAAACATGAAAGGTTTGAAGGTTGGTTTAAAAGTAGAAATGGAAGGTTTGAAGGAAGGTTAAACACAATTACTACATGAAATGCATCCTAATGGTGATAAGGTAGTCCATGAAAATCATGATAAGAACAAAAGGAATGTGAATCATGATTTTTGAGACTCTAACTTTGGGTTGAATACCCACCACAGATCGATATGAGGAAGTTTGATGGCAAGGATCCGATAACATGGATACTAAAAATGGAGCAATTATTTGATCTACATGATGTGGCACACACAAAAAAGGTACACATTGCATCTTTGTATTTAAAATCCAATAAGTTCGTGTGGTATCGATGAATTTGTTCTCGTAAATAAATTTTCATTTGGACAACTGATATGGAGGAATTGGTAGCACATTATGAGGATACAAAGAGCAATACCTTATTTAGCCAATTGATAAGTATCAAACAAAAGGGTTTAGTGGAAGATCATGTTGAGGAATTCTAAATATTGAATATCAAGGTAAATGATATTCTAGAGAAACATATGATTGATGTATTCATAGGGAATTTAAAGAGTAAAATCCACCATGAGATTCACCTTTGGGAACCTAATTCACTGGAAAATGCATTTAGGGTGGCAATAAAAGTTGAAAGAAAAACTATGGCAACCACGAGGTCTACCACTCACAACTATAAATATGGAAGTGTTGTTGCTCCTAGCCTCCCACAACCTACAAGGTTGACACCAAAAAAACTAGAGGAAAAATAACAAAAGGCATTTATTACAATTGTGATAGCAAATACACTAAAGGTCATAAGCGTGTTGAGAAGAAATTATTTTACATAGATTGTGAATAGGATGAAGAAAAGGAATAAGAAACATCAAAATAAGAGGATATACACCAGGAACCAACCCCAAAGAAAGAAGAAATGAATTTGCCCATATATTGTAATTCATTGGTGAGAATTACTACTCCTCAAACTCTCAAGATAGAAGGATATATCAAGAAGAAATAGGTAATAATTTTTATTAATTTTTCTAGTACCCATAATTTTATTCATTGTAAGATAGCCAAGGAATTGAATTTCTTTCTATATCTAGCACCAAAGTGTCAAGTGATGGTTGCAAATGGAGGAACTATAAATTTCTTAGGGAAGTGCCATAATATCAAGCTTTCTATGGGGGAATATGTATTGAATAGTCCAATGCTTTCCAATCCAATGGGTGGTACTGATATTGTATTAGGAGTCCAATGGTTACAATCTTTGGGAATGACAGCTTTTAATTTTTAAGAACTTTTCTTGAATTTTTTTTGGGAAAGAAATGAAATTGAATTAAGGGGTGTCAAATGGAAACCAAGGAAGAGAATAAAATATAATGGCATGAAAAAGATTTTTAATAAAGAACAACGAGACATAATTTCACAATTATGCTTTCTAGATGTTCAAACATTGAAATCATCAATTTCTCCATATCTCTAAAGAGTCTTAGATAATAATTCCAAGGTATTTGAGACTCCCAAAGGTCTCCCACCTATTCCTGATCATGATCATGATATTTACTTAATTCCAGGAAGTGTTCCTCTAAACATAAGACCTTACAAATATTCATATGCCCAAAAGAGTTAAATTGAATGTATGGTTGCATAAATGCTAGAGTCTGCTATAATTCAACCTAGCCAAAGTTCTTTCTCTTCTCTAGTAGTAATTTTACACAATAAATATGGATCATGGCATATGTGTTCATATTATAGAGAGCTCAATAAGCTCACTATTAAAGATAAATTTCCCATTCCTGTCATTGAGGAATTGTTGGACATAAGACATTCCAAAAACAACATTTAGAACCCATGAAGGTCATTCTGAATTTTTATTCATGCCTTTTGTCCTTACCAATGCACCTTCACATTTCAAGGTTTGATGAATTCCACTTTCAAACCCTTTCTTATAAAACTTTTGTTTGTATTTTTTGATGATATACTAATCTACAACAAGTGTTGGAAATATGATGCTTAACATGTTTACATGGTGCTTAAACTATTGGAGGATAAATGATTCTATGAAAAACCATAAAAATGTTTCTTTAGGTTTAAGGAGGTGGAATATTTGGGCCATATTGTATCTCATGAGGGTGTTAAGGTAGACCATAAAAAAATTAAAGGCATCAAAGAAGGGAAAATCCCCACAACCCTAAATCATCTTCAAGGTTTTCTCAACTTGACAAGGTTTTATCGCAAGTTTGTTAAGAATTATGGGAAAATAACAACACCTCTAACAAAATTACTGAAGAAAGTTGTATTTTTTTGGACTCCAGAAGCAACTAATGCCTTTGAACATCTTAAAGAGGCAATGTGCCAAGTTTCGGTTTTAGCTACACCAGACTTCACAGAAACCTTTATTATGGAATGTGATGCTTTAAGAAATGGAATTTGTGGTTTTTTAATTTAAGAAGGAAGACCCATTGCTTTTGAAAGTCATCCAATCAAGAGAAAGTATTTACACAAACCTATTTATGAGAAGGAAATGTTGCCAATACTACATGCCCTTAAGCAATGGTTCCCTTATCTAATGGGAAGACACTTCAAGGTAAAAGCATATCATGATAGTCTTATATACTTTGTGGAACAAAAATTATCTTCAGAAGAGTATAAAAAACGGGTCACAAAGATTTTGAGTCATGAATTTGAAATCATGTTCAAAAAAGGGAATCAAAATGTAGTTGTATATGCACTCTCAAGAAGGGATGAGGATGTGGAAGCATTTCTCTATGCCATTTATATTATCCAAATTTATTGGATAACTGAAGTAAGGGATGAATGGAAGCATGAAAAACAGGTGTGGACACTCATTTAAAAGTTGCAGTAAGATCCTAATAGATATGATACGTTTATTTAGAAAAATGATATATTTTGGCACAAAGATTGTTTATATCTATGCAAGAACTCCCAACTCAAACAAAATATTCTTTTGGAATTGTACACCTCTCCTTTAGTAGGAAAATCAAGATTTTTAAAAACTTACTATAGGGTCAAGAAGTATTTTGTTTTTGGGATGACCTTAAATCTAATATTCAGAAGTTTCTGGCTGAATGTTTGGTTTTTTAGTTACAATCTTTAACCTTTTCAAGCCAGTGTTGGGGGATCCAATGGGTTTTATCACAATTTTACCCAAGTTCGAAGGAAAGAGTTTCATAATGGTGGTAGTTGATAGACTTACCAAGTATGCACAATTTTGTGCACTATATCATGCTTTCAAAGTGAGTAAAATTTCTACTGCATTTATGGAAACAATTCAAAAGCTATATGAAAACCCAATGATTATTGTAAGTGGTATAGATCCCACCTTCACTGGAAATTTTTGGATAGAATTATTTTCTTGCCTTGGTACTTAATTAGCTCATATTTCATCTTATCATCCTTAATCTGATGGGAAAACTGAGATAGTGAAGAATTTTTTGGAAGGATATCTTCATTTCTTTGTATATGATAAACAGACACAATGGCTCAAGTGGTTATCTCTGGCTGAATGGTGGTATAACACTTCCTTCCATTCCATAGGAAAAATGACCCCATTTTCGACACTTTATGGATATTATCCACCATCCATCACATCGTCTTTTAAGAGAAAATTCTAAGGTTCAAGCAGTGAAATATCACATAGAGAAACACCAATAATTTCTCCAAATCTTGAAGGATAACCCCAATTTGGCACATAATCGAATGAAACAACAAGTAGATCAACATCGTAGTGAAAGAGTTTTCGATGTAGGCGATTGAGTATTTTTACGGCTACAACCATACAAACAATTTTCCCTCAAGCAAGATAAGAAGGATACTAAGTTATCACCCAAGTACTATGGTCCTTACAAGGTGTTGCAAAAGATTGGTACTATGGCATACAAATTGGAGCTACCTACATCTTCTTGAGTACATCCAGTTTTCCATTTTTCATTCTTAATGAATGTTATAGGTGAAAAGCTTCTAGTTCAAACAATTTTTCTAGAACTTGATGAGGAATGAACAAGCATATTAGAACCTTAAGCAATCACAGATACAAGAACCTGAAAACTATGGAATCGATCAATTTCAGAGTATCTCATTAAGTGGAAGAACTTACCCGCTGAAGATTTCACATGGGAGGATGATAATTCTATATAGAAGAATCTGTAACTACTCAAGCATTAAGGTCAACACTTTTCTGAGGGAGAGGGGCATGTTAGCTCCCTATAATACTAAATGCAGCCCCCATATTATTATTTTCATTCCCCATGTAGCCCCCATATTGTTATTTTCGTGCCCCATATAAGCCCACTATTGTTATTTTTGTGCTAATTACTATTGTTATGTAGGCCCTCATTATATTGTGGCCCTTTTTTATAGGTAAATTTGGGAATCATCCCCCATGGCCTAGTCAAACTGGACATCATCCCCAGGACCAATTAAATAGGGTCTATTGTCCCCTTACACTTCAGTTGCTATATGCCCTAAGAGAAGAACAATTCATTCATGGCTTCTATTGTGAGATTTCCAAGGTTTGAATTATATGTTATATGGCTTCTATGGCTTCTATTGTGAGACTCACAAATGCAGCCTCTAAAGGGACTAACTACATTGCATATGCAACATACTCCATTCAAGGGTAAACTATAATGCACTTTCCGACATTCAAGAGTGCATTGGTCAATTGGGAGTGATGTTGTCATTGTTCTGGAATCTCCATATGTCCAGTGCCTTCTAGAAGAGTCCATATGTGTCAAAATTTGAATCCAAGTGTCCATCTAACACCTCTGAACTTGGAAACATGTCTTTCCTATTCTTAGAAAGTCATTCATTGAGAAACTAATATCAGTTTCCCTATAAATTGAGCATACATCCTAGTGCTAGGGAAGGAAGAATTTTGGTAAAGAAATGCTTTTGGATTCGAATTTGAGAGATTGAAAGTAATAATATGCTGCTGGTGTGATGTTGGATATGATGAGCTTGGGATGAAGCTCGAGCTAGTGGCATCAAATCAATCATTGGTTGTAACCTCCCCCTTCTACTCTTTAATAAATATTGCTATTCATTTTCCCATATATCTATCTCTTTATTTTTCTATTTCTCATGTAATGGATTCTTGAATGATATATATGTTTCACATCTAATCGATTTGAGTGATTAAGATAAGTAGGTATATGTATATTGCAATCTGTTTGTTGTTCTTTGTTCATGTTTGTAGGAATCAATTTGGCTATCTGAGTTGGATTGAAGGCGACGAAAGGAGAAGAAGAAGCACTTGGATTAAAATTAGGTTGTTATATCATTCTATGTATATGCTTATTTTAGAGAAATTTTGAGAAAAATATTTCATCTATTGTTCTAAGTGCCTAGCACCACACTTAGGGAATTTTATCTATCCGTAGATCACAATTCTGCATAACAAATTGGTGAATCTGATGGGGAGTTTCCTATAATTCCTGGAGTTTTTACCTCTGCTAATCCTCATCAGTAGCATCTAATTTCAATTATTAGACTTTTGAATGAAATAATTTCATTAGAAGTGTGTTCTGTAGCTTTCATTTTCAATCATTACTGCGCCGAACGCACTGTTGGTCAAGACTCAGTGCACTGCAGTGCACTATCTTCCACTCAGGGTTGCACTGCAATGCACTATCTTCCCTTAGAGACTGAGTTTCCCCCTTAGCCAACCAAATTTCATTCAAATTTGTCATTTCTATCATTCTCAGCCATTTTTTTGCTCTATTCTCAACTGTCCAATACCTCTTAGAGACTAGTAAACTTTACGGATTCTTCCTCCTTTGAAAAGTAAATTTGTTCAATGTCTCTTTAGCATTTTTCTTTATCATTGGAAAAACAAATTAAAATTATTTTATTTCTACATTAGATCCATTTTTTTCATAACGGAAATTTTTGTTTCATTCCTCATTTCCTGTAGGAAAAATTGTAGTTCCATTCTTCATTTTTCCTAAAAGAGAAATTGTTGTTAAATTCCTTGTTTCTCAAAGAAGAAAACATCTTGTTTTGTTGATTGATGCATATAGTGAATTGTGTGTGTTGCATAGGAATAAGTTAGGAAATATGCATTTTAGTTTGTGCTCTTTGTTGTTTGCTCTAAAACTAATTGCTCTTTCCCTTAGTAGCTAGGATTTCCATTGAAAAAGCTAAAATTGAAAAGTTTTCTTATCATTTTAGTTTGCATTTTTAGGAATTTCCATCACATTACGGGGTGAACCTCAAAGAAAAACTTTCTAAACAAGATCAACTTAAAATTTACATCAATTTACCTAAGAAAGAATTGGAACCATAACGATAACATTTAGAAGTTCTAGGCTAGATACGTGTTTCGACGTCATTAAACATAGCATCTGTTTCTAACTTGTTTGCGATACATTCTGAGTGTGATACCTCACTCCATGTACATAAGTATATCGGAGCTTGTCCACGTACCTTCGGGTATATAGGGCGGTGTTCTAGTACAAAAGGTATAAGGGCATGCTCTCACTGTGCGGTTTCGCATTAGACAACGCTAATAGGACTTGGGCCTCCACGTACCTTCGAGTATATTTGAGAGGAAAACTTTAGGTTTCTATCCATCCATAGTGAACTGAGTCGGCCGCCTTATAACTTGTGATACAATGAACACAAAATTCAGGGAGATTGCCTGCCCGTACTTCTTGGTTCGCCTGGAGGTATTCTGCAGTTCACAATTACTTGGTAAACCTTTTACCTATAAATACCCTTTTGTTTTGTTTATTTGTTTTGGTCATAAAATAAATTAGTCATCATGGAAGAAGAACATTCCTTTCCCCGTCATTGATGTAGAATAGCACTGAAACCATCTTTACCACCAGAAGCCATTTCTGGTCGGCGGAGGCGACATTACTCTACCAAAACTAGTACTATCAGTACCTTTGGTGCGACATCATCCTCACATATACCAGAGTTAGCTCAAGTTGTTTCTACAAATCTTGGTTCATCTATTGTTGTCAAGACAGAGTCCTCACACCTACCTGTGGTCACGATCCATCCAATCAGTGAGACCATACCTCCCGAACGCGACGTTGTTCAACTAGATGTTGATCCGAATCCTGTCACTTTTTTGCCAGAACATTTGAATCCCGAGGTCGAATGACCGGAAGTTGTTCCTGTATTGGTCGCACCATAATCTATTGTAGCCATTGAGTCTCCCATATCGCGTAATCAACCTCCTGAAATATACTTTGGGCTTGACGATGAAATCCTTCCACCTAGTTTAATTTCAATTGAAGAAATACCACAAGACGAAACACCTTTAACTTCCACTCATTTTGGGGTGGAGCTTTACCTGTATGAGTCTTTTCCTCAATCACCTTCCTCTGCTTTTGTTGATTCTATGTATATTCGAGTTCCCATAGATCTATTAGGGTATCAATTTGGTTGAATAACCATGCTTGAGCCAACATCTTCGGCTGGACCATCTATTCCAGTTGTAACAACACCTGCTCTTGCTACCCCGTCGATGTTCACACCATCACCAAAGTCACATCTATATGGTGGCCCTTCCATCTCACCTGGTTACCAATATTCATCTGGAACCTTCTCTTGTGCATCCTCAAACCCATGGACTTCACCAATGTCATCATCAGGTATTATATCTAGTACATCTCTAGTGAGTACTGAATGAATTGATTCTTTATATACATCATCAGGGCAATATCAAGCTGGTCCATTTGGGTATATTCCATCCAGTACCATCTCAAATGGACTCCCAACATTTGGAGAACAATATTTTCCATCTTATTAAACTCCTCATGCTAGGGGAAAACCTATGGTCACCCATTTTGAAAATACTCCATTGTCATTTGGTCATCCTAATGTCGGAATAAATGTTTGTTAGTGGTAGCCCACTCTATCCATCCAACCACAAACGATTGTACACTCATATCAACTGGTTCAACCTGTTGCATCCACATCTAATCCACTTCTTAATACATCCTTACCCATGTTACAGGCTCAAGCTATTGTACCTCAACCGTCTTAGGTGGCTCCTTCAACCCAATACCCTCAAGTATTGGGCCCTCAGACTCCAACTCCTTCAGCTAGTTTACAACAACCTCCTATATCTAGAATTATTTATTCATAATTTGGATTACCATAATATGGGATGTCATAGTCACAACCAAGTTATACCTATCCACAATGGAATACAATCTATCATAGTTTCGGTTATAATATTGGTGGACAGACCACTTGGCAACCATAAGCTCAAATGCCACAACCTTCATTTCAACAAGTATCATACCCAAGTTTTGGTCAACAAAATCCTCAAGTGTTTTCTTATCAAAATAACCCCTATCTGGGCTACCAACAACATATTCCTTATGTTGGTGCTCAAAGGCCTGTTTCCCAAGCAATTCCATCACACCCTAGCTAAGCTCAACCCAACTTAAATCGTCAATTTGCCTTTTTTTCAACATCAGAGTTACTAGATTTAAACAAACTTACCAATGATCCATCAATTGCGCTCCTTGGTGGCTGATGATACCTCATAAATTACCCTTGGATATTCCTAAGTTAAATGGAAACCATGGGGTAGAACCATCGACTCATGTCATGACTTATCATTTGTGGTGTTCATCTAACTCCCTAAATGATGACTTCGTTTTACTACGTCTTTTCCAGCGTACGCTCATTACCAGCAACCTAGAAGTAAGAAAAAGGGGAAATCAAAGAAAAAACAAACTTCTACCCTGCAGGAAATATCATCTGATCAATCATCTGGAAATCAGAAACCTCGTTACTATTGCATAATCTATAATGAGGAACACTTTTTTGGAGACTTTCCTCACTGCACCGTAGTCTCAAAATTGGTTAAGACCTCACATTCATCTGCAATGTTGACAGATCCATTTCCGAATCCAGACACAAATTTGGTTGCTACGGATCCAACTTCTAGCTCCCAAGTGCTTATGTTGTCTATCATGAAGCCATCAACTAATGTTTTGGTGTCAACCATAATAAAGATTATAGAATTCAGACTATTGATCAACCTACTACCTCGACCATGAAGCCATCTACGGAATCGATACCACCAACTTCTATTCCTGAATTGACAATAAATCCACCAAAGGGAGTCGTTCATAAATCGAAATTTAATCCTCGAGCCAGCGCTGCTCAAAATTATAACATAGTTGAATATTTGGCTCAATCCCCTTCAGCTATGTCAGCGCTTGAGGTCCTTCAAAATTGTTCCTCCCAGAAGCAGGCTTTGTTGTCAAAAATTAGTGGAATTGATCTGACAAATTCTAATCTTGTAGTCTTTAATCACACGAGCTATGTGCCCCAATTACTATCAGAATTGGCATTCCCCATCCAAGTAAATGTTCTCAATCACCTCGTTCATCATAGTATTATTGATGAGGGAGCATCTACGTGCATTATGTATCTAAACTATTGAAAGTCACTTGGCTCGCTGCACCTATATTAATCGCCTATGACATTGAAATATTTCGACGGACGTACATATAAGACTTGTGGTATTATCAATAACTTGCATGTTGAACTAGGGGGGGAAATAGTGAATGTTGAAGTTGAGGTCATTGATGGACCCCTTGACTACAACATTTTACTTGGAAGGCCATGGGTATATGCTATGACTGCGATCGTTTCTACATATTTAGAACGACTGCCTTTCCACATAAAGGGGTTATCACAGTCATCAATCAGCTATCCTTCTCTACCTCTAGTTCCCATGCAACTCGAAGCATTCCGTTAGTTCACACACCCCAACTCGCACATCAGAACATTGGTGTAGGAATCTTAAATGATTCCACCCATATGGTAACCTTTGCATTACCACCGCCTGCGATGTTGGCGGAAATTGCAAGCATAAATACCTGCTACATGATATCTTCCACTCCATATGTCTTAAGGAAGATTATGGGTGATTCTGAAGCTGTTATGTTGGATGAATTTATGCCGCGCAACCCAATTGAGCTGGCATAGAAATCAATCTATATGTCTTGGGTGGTGAATCCGAAATAATCTTCGATGGTCATTTGGGTTGATCGTTCATTAGATTTTGGTACTCCATCTGATCCTTTTTCCTCAAATTTCTTGACAGATGAGAATATTGTGGAATCCATGATGCCAGAAGGAGAACCATGGGAAGATCATCATCATCGCTCCCATCTTCAGGATTAGGAAGAAGATAATCTTATTGAACTATATCACCCATCGATCAAAAATTTCTTTTTGAATTATTTTCCTATTATTGCAATCAAATCTGAGCAAAATTTATCAAATATTGAAGAAACCATTTCTATCGATATTTCAACCAAACTCGATGTTGTAGAAAAAATTCATGCCAGCATGTCGTCTTGTTCTCCATCATAACTCGAAAAATATCGCTCTCTCTTTCGTGAATTTCGTGATGTATTTGCTTGGTGTTATGAGAAAATGGCAAGCATAGATACTAGTATTGTTGAACACACCATTAACATGTACCTTGATGTCAAACCAGTACATTAACGCCTTCATCCTATTCATCTGAAGAAGGCCACTGCCATTAAAGTAGAAGTTGAAAAACTTTTGCGTGCTGGTTTCATTTACCCTGTTCCGCTAACTGAGTAGTTTTCCAAGATTTTTCCTGTTATGAAAAAAAAGAACCATCAGAGTGTGTGTAAATTATCGAGATTTTAATCTTGCTTGTCCAAAAGACAACTATCCTACTCCCTTTATCGACCAGATTATTGACGACTGTGCTAGATGTGAAATATTTTCATTCATGGATGGATTTTATGGCTACAATAAAATCAAAATCTTCCCAGAGGACCAATATAAGACAACATTCATCTGTCCTTAGGGCACATTCGCTTATCAGAAACTCCTGTTTGGTTTAAATAATGCTTGGGAAACATTTTAGAGAGCAATGGATTATGCTTTCAATGACATCAAACACATTGTTCAACCCTATCTAGACGATTTACCTGTGCATTCATGAAACCAGACTGATCACTCGATGCATTTGAGAGCTATCTCTTTACGCTGCTGACACTAAAAAATACGCCTCAATCCACATAAATGTGTGTTTTGTGTTGGTTCTAGTCGTTTTCTAGGATTCCTCATCTCAAAAGAAGGAATTCAAATCGGCCTGCTGAAGGTCTAGGCTATTCTTGATTTTCCTACGCCATCAAATTTGCTTCAGTTACAGAAACTTCAGGGAAAGGCTAACTTCCTAAGGAGGTTCATACCCAACTACACCGAAATGGCTAAAGGATTTACTTGGCTCTTGAAAAAGGAGATTCCATTCCATTGGGATAAGGTTGTGAAAGCTTCTTTTGATGCTGTCAAGGACACACTTGTCCGGGCGTCATTAATGGATCCCCCCAATTATCAGAGTGATTATTTCTTATATATCACCACAGATGATACAATCATTGTTATGGTATTGGTCCAAGTAGAAAATGGGATAGAACATCCGATCTATTATTTGAGTAATAATCTCAACGATACGAAAGTGAAGTACTCATATGTCAAAAAGCTCGCCTTGGAGGCCGCTCAAGCTATCCAAATATTTCACCACTATATCTTGTTCTGGAAGACCATTGTCATTTCAGATTGCAATCCCATGAATTACATCTTATCACGTCGATTTCCGAGGGGAAAGTATTCAAAATGGATTGTCATTTTGCAGGAGTTTGATTTAGAAATCAAATACAATTCAAAGAAGTATTTAGTTTTGGCTAAGCTTCTCTGCAACATTCCCTCTGATAGTATTGCTACTACATTGGAACCATCTATTCCTAAAGAGTCTCTATTTCTGATTGGATCATCCGATCCTTGGTATGGGGATTTTATCATTTATCTCAAGACCCAGAATTTTCGACCTGATACCTCTCGCTCTGACCAATGACATATTCGATACGAAGCCAAAGATTATCTGATCGTCGGTGATACACTTTATCATCGTAGTGTCGATACAATTTTAAGAAGGTGCCTCACTCATTAGGAGGCCTAAAAGGTTTTAAATAATTATCATGCTGGGGATTGTGGTGGACACTTGTTTGGATACGCTACCGCACAGAAGATACTTTGCTCTAGTTACTTTTGGACTACCATATTTTGCGACTGCATCCTCGCAGTCAGAAGTTGTTATGCATGCTAGATATTTGATCGTAAAATATGCAAACCGTTGGTGCCAATGTATCCTTCTATCTCTATGGGACCATTTAAAAATTGGGGCATTGACTTCATGACCTGTAACCCTCATTCGTCAGAGGGTCATGGTTATATTATTGTCGCATTAGACTACTTTACCAAGTGGGATGAAGCGATGCCTACATTTAATAACACAGGACAAACAACTGCATTATTTTTCTTTAATCTTGTCATTTCACTGTTTGGGGTTCCACAAGCTATACTCACAGATCACGGTTCACATTTTCGCAATCATATGATGAATGATTTAACTGCCAAATTAGGACTGTCCCATCATATTTCTACTCCTTATTATCCACAATCAAATGGACAAGTTGAGGCTATTAAAAATATTCTTAAACGAATGCTTCAACAAATGATAGGAGTTCATAAATGAAATTGGCATTTAATCTTGTACTTGGCTTTGTGGCCATATTGAACTTCGGTGAGAAACGCAACTAGATCTACCCCCTTTCAATTATTGTATGGCCTAGAAGCTATATTTCTAATCCAATGTGAAATACCATCGTTAAAATTCACAATCGACTTGTTACTTGACACCTCTTCTGAAGAAGCATGTCTTTTTAACCTCATCCATCTTGATGAAACATGTTGTAAAGCTACATTGGCCTGTAGAAATTATATACAAGATGCATGTATATATCCAGATTCTCCTGATCTAACAATATTTTATCTTCTTTCTAAATACATAATCCTTCTACCATTAATCTTTTGCAGAAACTAAACATTCAATTGCAAACACATGAAGAAAATAAAACAATCGCACATAACACAGTTGTTTAATGGGAAAGTCTGAAGCTGAAAACCCCAACTATCATATATTATGTATCATGGAGATCATGTAAAAATCTCATACAAATCTTAGTACATCAAGCTCTCAGTACAATAAATTGTCACACACTAATCAGAAGAAATCTGCAAATCCATGCACTGATTTCTTGCCACCTGCTAACCTACCTCCACTACGCAATCCCTGCTAAAGAATGGCTCCGAATGAGTTCAAATTACCCTTGCCTTGACTGCGCAATCCTCATTGGCAACTCCAATGTGTGTCAGATGCATTGAATCCATCACTATAGTCACAACAGATAGTCCATCTCACCCTTTCACCTATCTCTCCACTAGGTCTCTCAGCTTCTATGGTACGCTTTCTACCTTGTCTAATGTTTGGTTATGCATGACTGGACTCCTCCACTCCATGAATCTCCTCCTGTGGTTGATCCACATCTAAAGGCTCATATTTGGGAACAAGAAGTTCCTCCTCTACATGTAAGTGTAGCTGCCTCTTAAGTGACAAATTCATGGCTTTCACCTCATTGATTTTTATAGCCCGTCGCACCACAGTCATCCGACTGTCTGGAAAATACACACGATAATTATGAGGTGTTTCTATGTACCACACAAATATCCCAACTTTTGCAATCGGCTCCAGCTTCTTCCTGGCATCCTTTGTCACATGAATGTAAACAAATGAGCCAAAAATCTTCAAATGAGAAATATCAGGCTTCTTACTAGTAAAAGCTTCTTCAAGTGTACTCATGCCAAGTACTCTATGAGGACAACGGTTTTGCACATAAACCACAGTGTTGCATGCTTCTGTCCACAAGTGCATTGGTATGCCCTGGTCATGTAGCATCGCTCGTGAAGCACCCACGATCATTCTGTTTTTCCTCTCTGCGACTCCATTCTGCTGTGGGTTATGAGGTGCTATGAGTTCTCTTCGAATTCCTTCTTTGCTACAGAAGTCTTTGAATTCACCCGAGATGTATTCACCACCATTATTGCTCCGTAGAGCTTTCACTTTCTTCCCCGACTCCTTCTCCACCAATGCTTTAAACTCACAAAACTTTGAGAATGTTTCGCTCTTCTTCTGCATGAAGAAGACCCAGCATCTATGAGAATATTCATCAAAAAATATAACATAATACCTATGTTTTGATTTTGAAGCAACCGAGAAAGTTCCACACACGTTTGTGTGAATTCTCTCCAGGGACACTGAAGCACGGTTCTCCTTCTCACGAAAGGTGGTCTTCACAAACTTACCCACAGTACATCCCTTGCACTGATCTGGCTGTGCAAGAGTACCCTTGAGAATTCCAGTAGAAATCTGCTGCAAAATCTTCAAAGCGCCATGGTGAAGATGGCCCAATCTCCTATGCCATAATTCTCCCTCATCCAGGCTCACCACTTCTTCTGCTTTGCCCACCATAGCAGCGCAACCATATACCTCCAGCTTGTAGAGATTCTTAACTCGAATCCATATACTCTTGGTTTGAACCGTTGTTTTATGTCGAAGGAAGGCTTTTCCCTCACTGAAAACAACATCATAACCTTTGTCTTCCAACATTGCGACTAAGACCAAGTTCTTCTTCAGACATGGAACATGCATAGCATCCTTCAACAAGAATGGATTATCGAACTCCCTCTCAAAGTTATTGGTCCCAATTCTAGTTGCACTGTATCGACCATCATTGCCCATCTCTATATGCATCTGGAGTTCCTTCTCCTCCAAGTCATTAAACAACTCCTTGTCTCTCGTCATATGGAAAGACGCACCAATATCAAGATACCACACCGATCCCATATAGCTTGAAACTAAGTATGCGATCAAAGAGAAATCAAGTTTAAATTGGGAGGCTAAGGCCTCTCTACCTGTAGCTCCAGTAGCCTTCTTGTTCTTCTTCTTCTGTGGGCAGTTAGTGGTGAAATGCCCATGTTCGTGACACCAAAAACACTTCACTTTGGACAAATCCTACTTCTTGCCTTTAGCATCGGATTTTGAAGGAAATTTATTCCCCTTCCATTTCCTTTCTTTGGCAGCCAAAGCACAATTCTCTTCATATTCATTCTTCGATTAAGATCCATCCCTGGTACCCCACCTTATCTCCTCCTGCACAAGATCTGACCAAAGTCGCTCCTATCCCGACAGTTTCTCCCGTCCATTGATAGAGTCTTCGTAGCTATGCCAACTCTTCTAAAGCCCAAGGAGAGCCAATATCACCAATTATTCATCATCAACAGTAATCCCCACACTTCCCATTTCATCCCTAAGTGGACAAACTTCGTGAGATATTTTGGAATACTGTCGCCCTTCTCCATTTTTTATTTTTCTTAGCTTGTCTTTCAGCGCCAACTTCCTCTAGTCACTGTTGCTTTAGAAATAATTTGTCAAAGCCTTCCACATTAAGAATGGAGTGGCTTTCCCATGGATTTTAGACACAATATGGTCCTTCACACCTTCCAACAGAATTCTTCTTGTCTTTTCTATCTTCTTTTTCCATGCGTCAAGTAATGCAGCATCGCTAGATCCCGGCTTAGGAACATCACTATCGATGAACTCCTTCAGTGCATTATCCTCCAGCACTGCCTCCATCATATCCTTCCAGAATATGTAATTCAAGCTGCCATCAAGGTTATACTCCAATCGCAACCCATTGAAAGACATTTCAATGTATACTCAACTTCTGCACCAACAATTTTCTGTTGCAAATTCGAATTGTCCACCAGCACAAACTCAACAATTCTTCACAATTGAAATATTCAAGAATTAACACTGCTCTGATACTATGTATAAATTATATACAAGATGCATGTATATATCCAAATTCTCCTAAACTAAAAATATTTTATCTTCTTTCTAAATACAAAATCCTTCCACTGTTAATCTTTTGCGGAAATTAAACATTCAATTGCAAACACATGAAGCAAATAAAAAAATCGCACATAACATAGTTGTTTAACGGGAAAGCCTGAAGTTGAAAACCCCAACTATCATATATTATGTATCATGGAGATCATGTAACAATCTCATACAAATATTAGTACATCAATCTCTTAGTACAATCAATCGTCATACATTAATCAGAATAAATCTGCAAATCCATGCACTGATTTCTTGCCACCTGCAAGCCTGCCTCCACTGCACAATCCCTACTGAAGAATAGCTCTGAATGAATTCAAATTACCCTTGCCTTGAATGCGCAATCCTCATTTTCAACTCCAATGTGTGTCAAATGCATTGAATGCATCACTATAGTCACAACAGATAGTCCATCTCACCCTTTCACCTATCTCTCCACTGGGTCTCCACTAGAACTGCCACGCACTGTATTTAACTGTTGTATTTGTTCAGTTTATTAATGATTTATTATTTTTGAATTAATTAACTAATTAAGTCACTCCACTCTCACTAGTGTATCATTCAATTAGACTAGATACAACTAGCTCAGTTGAGTTTAACTCCAATAATTGAGTTAAACTGAATAACAACTCCATGAACTAATCTTCCAACTCTGTCATAACTTTTCCACTTCAGTTCTAACTGATTCCTCCATGCATGAACCACCATTAAACCCTAGGAATTTCATAATTCCTTCAACCCACTGATTTTCCAAATCTGTGCACTGAAATTAAGTGCTCCAAGAGAATAAGTTGTTGTTTATTGTTAGATTATTATTAAGAGCTAATAATAATCAACACTTCTATTTTTAGATCGACGATCTATAAATAGACTTCGCCCAATATTCTAAAAATAAAATTTCATCTATTTTTCCAACTTGACCAACCATCCACAAATAGCATCTGAAATATGATCACCATGTCTAAAAATAGACTTGCGCCAAAAATAGTCTGCGGGCCCACTTAGTGAAGGCGACTCTTTTCACTAAGCTCATCATCTTGTTGAATCTCAACACTCCCTCTCAACAAGATAGGGATTATCTTTCACCCCGATCCTACCCCTATGGTATTCTAATTTGCTCCTGGTGAGTGCCTTCGTCATAATATCTACATCCTGATCCTCCGTAGGAATGTAATGAAGCAACGTGATCTTCCGTTGCACACAATCTCTGATATGATGATACCGGCTATCAATATGTTTATATCTATCATGAAACATAGGATTAATCAAGAGTTTAATGCAACTCTAATTATCACAATTTATCACTGTAGGATCTAAATGTGAACCGAACAAACCGACCAGGATCTTCCTCATCCAGATAGCCTCACATGCAACTAGACTTGCTGCCATGTATTCTGCTTCTGCTGAACTGAGTGCCACGGATCGTTGTTTCATGTTGTACCAAGAAACTGTCATAGATCCGATACTGAAAAATCCCTCCTAATGTTCTCTTTTTGTCTATTGGGCTGCCTGCCCAATCTGCATTCGTGAAGCCATGCAACTTCACCTCATCCGTCTGTCTGTACCATAAACCATACTTAGATGTGCCTCTGAGATATGTCAGGACATGCTTTCTTGCCTTCCAAAAGAGCTTTGTAGGCTTAACCATCGCTTGTGAAAGCTAGTTCACCGCATAGCATATGTCCAGTCTTGTATTAACTAAATACATGAGCGAACCCACCAACTGTTGATAAATAGTGGCATCCACTACCTCTGCCAATGTAGCATCCTATTTCCTCCAATTTCCTGGAAGAGGAATGCCGATGGGCTTTCAACCTTGCATGTGAAACTTCTCAAGTATCTCCTAGGCATACTTGCCTTGAGACACAAACATTTCACCTTCACGCTGCCATATTTCCAATCCAAGGAAATAATGAAGGAGGCCCAAATCCTTCATCTCAAACTCCTTTGCAAGATCTGCCTTGCATGAGTGTATCAACTGCTCATCACCCGTTAGTATTAAATAATCAACATAAAGAAAAATGATTAAAAGTTTACCCTGCACCGCAATTTAGTACAGGTTTGCATCCACCTCACTATTGGTGAAGCCAAGTATAGTGAAATAGCTATCGATCTATGTGTACCAAGCATGTGGTTCTTTCTTCAGCCCATACAATGCTATTTTGATCTTGCACACATGCGACTCGTTGCTGAAGATCTCAAATACTTCAGGCTGCTCAATGTACACCTATTCCTCAATGATCCCATTAAGGAACACAATATTCACATCCATCTGATCAATGTGCCAACCCATATGTGCTGAGAGAGAAAGGATGGTCTGTATGGAAGAATACAGTGCAAAAGGTGCAAAGGTTTCATCATAATCAATCCCCTCGATCTGTGAGAAGCCCCGAGAAAAAAATAGTTCCTTATACTTCTCGATGCTCCCATAATCATCTTTCTTTACCTTGTAGATCCATATTGATCCTACAACCGATTTACCCACTAGCCTTGGAACAATATCCCAAGCACTATTTCTGACAATGGAGTCATAATCCTCCACCATGGCATCTACCCATGTGGGCTACTACACTGCTTCTTCAAAAGAAGATGGTTCTGTCATGATACACTTGCTCATAAGAGCCATTTATCTAGTAAAACGGTCAAGTAACTGTCTCTATCTGCATTGTGATGTAGGGACTCCTACATTCTATGCTGCATCAAGCTTCAGTCTCTCAGCTTCTGTGGTACGCTTTTTTCCTTGTCTAATTTTTGGTTATGCATGAGTGGACTCCTCCACTCCATGAATCTCCTCCTGTGGCTAATCCACATCTAGAGGCTCATATTTGGGAATAATAAGTTCCTCCTCTGCATGCAAGTGTATCTACCTCTCAAGAGACAACTTCATGGCTTTCACCTCATTGAATTTTATATCCCGTCACACCACAGTCATCCGACTGTCTGGAAAATACACACGATAATTATGGGGTTTTTCTGTGTACCCCACAAATATCCCAACTTCTGCAGTCGGCTTCAACTTCTTCCTGGTGTTCTTTGTCACATGAATGTAAACAGATTCAAATGAGAAATGTCAGGCTTCTTACTAGTAAAAGCTTCTTCAGGTGTACTCATGCTAAGTACTCTATGAGGAAAATTATTTTGCACATAAACCGTAGTGTTGCATGCTTCCACCCACAAGTGCATCGGTAGGCCCTAGTCATGTAGCATCGCTCATGTAGCACCCACAATTGTTCTGTTCTTCCTCTCCGCGACACCATTCTGCTATGGGTTATGAGGCACTATGAGTTCTCTTCGAATTCCTTCTTTGATACAAAACTCTTTGAATTACCCGAGATGTATTCACCACCATTATCGCTCTATAGAGCTTTCACTTGCTTCCCCGACTCCTTCTCCACCAATGCTTTAAACTCACAGAACTTTGAGAATGTTTCACTCTTCTTCTGCATGAAGAATATCAAGCATCTATGAGAATATTCATCAACAAATATAACATAATACCTATGTTTTGTTGTTGAAGCAACCAAGAAAGGTCCACACACATATGCGTGAATTATCTCCAGGGTCACCGAAGCACGGATCCCCTTCTCATGAAAGGTGGTCTTCACAAAATTACCCACAGTACATCCCTTGCACTGATTTGACTGTGTAAGAGTACCCTTGGGAAGTCCAGTACAAATCTGCTACAAAATCTTCAAAGCACCATGGTGAAGATGGCCCAATCTCTTGTGCCATAATTCGCCCTCATCCCGGCTCACCACTTCTTCTGCTTTTCCCACCATCGCAGCACAACCATCTACCTCCAGCTTGTAGAGATTCTTAACTTGAATCCCTATCTTCTTTGTTTGAACCATTTTTTTATGTCGAAGGAAGGCTTTTCCCTCACTGAAAATAACATCATAACCTTTTTCCTCCAACATTGCGACCGATACCAAGTTCTTCTTTAGACCTGGAACATGCATAACATCCTTCAACAAGAATGGATTACCAGACTCCCTCTCAAAGGTATTGTTCCTAATTCCAGTCGCACTATATTGACCATCGTCGCCCATCTCTATATGCATATGGAGGTCCTTCTCCTCCAAGTCACTAAACAACTCCTTGTCTCCCATCATATGGAAAGACGCACCACTATCAAGATACCACACCGATCCCATATAGCTTGAAACCAAGCATGCGATCAAAGAGAAATAAAGTTCAAATTAGGAGGCTAAGGCCTCTCCACTTTCAAATCCAGCAGCCTTCTTGTTCTTCTTCTTCTGTGGGCAGTTAGTGGTGGAATTCCCATGTTCGTGATAGTGAAAACACTTCACTTCAGACAATTCCTGCTTCTTGCCTTTAGCATCGGATTTTGAAGGAAATTTCTTCCCCTTCCCTTTCCTTGATTTGGAAACCAAAGAAAAATTCTCTTCATATTCATCCTTCGATGAAGAGCCATCCTTGGTACCCTACCTTATCTCCTCCTGCACAAGATCTGACCAAAGTCTCTCCCATCCCAACAGTTTCTCTCGTCCATTAACAAAGTCTTCGTAGCTATGCCAAATCTTCGAAAGCCCAAGGAGCACCAATCTCACCAAGTATTCATCATCAACAGTAGTCCCCAAACTTCCCAGTTCATCCCTACAATGGAAAAACTTCATGAGATATTTTGGAATACTGTCGCCATTCTCCATTTTTATTTTTCTGAGCTTGTCTTTCAGCGCCAACTTCCTCTGGTTGCTGCTGCTTTGGAACAAATTTTTCAAAGCCTTCCAATTTAAGAATGGAGTGGCTTTCCCATGAATTCTAGACACAATATGGTCCTTCACACCTTCCAACAGAATTATTCTTGTCTTTGCTATCTTATTTTTCCATGCGTCATGTAATGCAGCATTGCTAGATCCCGGCTTAGGAACATCGCTATCGATGAACTCCTTCAGTCCATTATCCTCCAGAACTACCTCCATCCTATCCTTCAAAACTATGTAATTTGAGCTGCCATCAAGGGCATACTCCAATCTCAACCCATTGAAAGACATTTTAATGTATACTCAAATTATGCACCAAGAATTTTTTGTAGCAAATTCGAATTGTCCACCAGCACAAACTCAACAATTCTTCACAATTGCAATCTTCAAGAATTAACAATGCTCTGATACCATGTAGAAATTATATACAAGATGCATTTATATATCCATATTCTCCTGATCTAATAATATTTTATCTTCTTTCTAAATACAGAATCCTTCCACCGTTAATCTTTTGTAGAAATTAAACATTCAATTGCAAACACATGAAGCAAATAAAACAATCGCACATAACATAGTTGTTTAACAGGAAAGACTGAAGTTGAAAACCACAACTATCATATATTATGTATCATGGAGATCATGTAACAATCTCATACAAATCTTAGTAAATCAAGCTCTTAGTACAATCAATCATCACACATTAATTAGAAGAAATCTACAAATCCATGCACCGATTTCTTGCCACCTGCTAGCTTGCCTCCACTACGCAATCCTTGCTGAAGAATAGCTCTGAATGAATTTGAATTACCCTTTCCTTGAATGTGCAATCCTCATTGGCAACTCCAATGTGTGTCATATGCATTGAATGCATCATTATAGTCACAACAGATAGTCCATCTCACCCTTTCACCTATCTCTCCACTGGGTCTCCACTAGAACTGCCATGCACTATAGTTAACTGTTGTATTTGTTCAGTTAATTAATGAGTTATTATTTTTGAATTAATTAACTAATTAATTCACTCCACTCTCACTAGTGTATCATTCAGTTAGACTAGATACAACTAGCTCAACTGAGTTTAACTCCAATAATTGAGTTAAACTGAAGAACAACCCCATGAACTACTCTTCCAACTCTGTCATAAATTTTCCACTTCAGTTCTAACCAAGTCCTCCATGCATGAACCACCAGTAAACCCTATGAATTTCATAATTCCTTCAACCCACTAATTTTCCAAATCTATGCACTGAAATTAAGTGCTCCAAGAGAATAAGTTGTTGTTTATTGTCAGATTATTATTAAGAGCTGATTATAATGGACACTTCTATTTTTAGATCGATGATCTATAAAATAGACTTTGCCCAATATTCTAAAAATAGAATTTCATCTATTTTTCCAACTTGACCAACCATCCATAAATAGAATCTTGCAACTTCTGAAATATGATCACCATGTCTAAAAATAGGCATAGTCTAAAAATAAACTTGCGCCAAAAATAGCCTGTGGGCCCACTTAGTGAAGGCGAATCTTTTCACTAAGCTCATCATCTTGTTGAATGTAAAAATGGCCAATGAATTGCATAAGAGACGTATAAAGGGGCAATACGATAAGCATGTCTAGCCTCGCATCTTCTCACAGGGTGACCTGGACCTTCTTTATGATCAAGAAGCTGATGTAAAAGGTACAGGGAAATTTGAGCTGTTATTGAATGGCCCCTATATTGTAAAAAGAGTTCCTTCTAAGGGAACCTACAATTTGGTAGATTACGATGGAATTCCATTGGCGTAGCCCCGAAATGGGTTGTATCTAAAATGTCACTATGCCTAAACATGAGCATAGTAAACTGTTGTATTATATTGTATATATGTTGTTGATTTGCATTTTTTGTCTTAGTTTGTTTTTCTAGAGTTTTCTTGAAGTTAGTAATTCGCTTTACATTTCATTGCAGATGTCTGAATATTTGGAACAATTCATTGGGTATGTTGATGGTGCTAGTCGTAGTTCATATAATCTATCCTCTACAGCGTGAGTCATTTTCGCTCCGAACGATGAGTTAGTGATTTTCAAGGGATTTGTATCAGTCGATCTACAAACAATATCATTGAGTATAGCACATTGATATAACTTCTCTCTGATGCCATTTAATTTGGTATTAACTGCATAATTATTTGGTTAGACTCACAACTTGTGGTACTGCAACTTACTAGTGTTTATACTATCAGAAATCCAACACTGCATCGTATGTTCCTAAGAGTTTGACTTTTGGAAAGACATTTTGATTTCATTCAATATCAACACATTTCCAGAAAATTGAACACATTAACTGATTCTTTAGTGAATTATGTTATAAATAGAGATTTGCAACACATGTAAAAATACATTAACATAATTGAATAGGATTGCACATAAATATAGGAAAACATTAAAAAAAATAGATAGATAGTTATAGTTTTTTACAAGATTTGTGCCACAGACACATTGGTCATCTGACCTCAAAATGTATGCAAAATGTCAAAAGTAAACTAGTGATGCTCATGGTAACATGCCAAATATGTATTCTATGTGCTACTATTAAACCAAGTCATGGGAAGATGAGACTGTATAAACCACTTCATCTAATTTCCCATCCCTGGGAAAGTGTATATTGGATTTTGTGGGACGGTTACCTATGTCTAGAAGGTGTCATGGTTACTTGTATTTAGTATTGGATAGGTTCAACAAGATGTGAATTTTAATGACTTATAAGAAATGTGTAACACCTGAACTAATTTCACACATGTTCTTTTAACATGTATGGGGCCTTAGACTGGAAGATTCTGTGTGATGTTAAGACTTCAAATCATCTATTCACACCACAGAGATTGTACTATAGTACCGTGAGATCCATTACATCATCAATGGTTTCTCTCGTGTCTATTAAAAACTTACATCATTAGCCTATAATCAGATGGAGTCTACCATATTCAACTCTATCTTATTTATTCACATGGTTAGAATCATATTATTAAGTGATGAGGTAGAAGACCCCAGATCTAGTTCCATCCATTCGGGCTGCGATTTCAAGATTCATAACATATCACAAAGTATGATGGATATGAATATACATACAATTCATTCAAGCATGGTTCCACACTATGTCATCAATGGATGCAACTTCTTGATCATTGTACAACTAATAATGGTCCCCTCAACAATGATATCATAATGATAATATGTATTGTAACAGATGACTATCTCGACCAATTTCTTCTTGATCCATACTTGTCACAAGGTAAAGAAATTAACTCCTCAATCACTGCTTCTGACTTTGTACTTTATGGGGGAATCTATTACAGGCCATTTTTTCACATCAGCCCAAAAGGCTTGAAAACTGGATCAATAAACATCCTTGAACACTTTATTATAATCCATTTACAAAGCCCTAAGAATCACCTCTCCAAAAATTCTGCGTTTCTTGGTCTATTTGCTACAAAAACATGTTTTTAGCCCCAATGAACTTTGCATGCATGTCCACCTCCGTTGGGTGCAAGTTGCATAACTAAGCATCAACGTTGATGAGTGTAGGTTGCTCTATTATGTAGGTGCACTAATTCTATAATTTTAGGAAAATAATTTTTTTATTTTATTTTTTAATCTTCTCCTTTTAGAAGCTTCTAAGGTGGTTTTAACCATTTACCATGGATAGATATCTCGAATTCCTATCTAATCCTACACTAGTGATCATATCTCTTATCCCTTAAGCTTATCCTCCAATCTCAAGCCTATATTTGTAAATCCTAAACTACCATGTTTACCCTATAAATTTATTTCCTCCCATGGAGTCTGGGTTGGATTTTGGAGATTGCTAGTGTCCTCATGCTACCACTTTGAGCTTAAGGAATCCATCCATTTATGCATTAGGGTTGAGTGTGAAGATTTTCTTTGTGGTAGGTATCTACAATGCCTACTTCTATATATGGTTGTAATTCTCTCTTTTATTTATTAATACAAAGAGCATCATGTTTTCCTATACTTATGTTATGCTTATGCTCATGTATTTCAATGCCATGTTGATTCATTGAATATAGATATTGGATTATGCTATGTGGATATTGTTGTTTCTTTTCTTGTTTATGCCATTTTTGCAGGTTCTAGTTATAGTGTGTGGAGGTAGGATTTGAGCTTACAAGTGAAAAGAAGAGGAGGAATCACTAAAAATTGTAGGTATATATCTCTTCTATAACATAATATCTCTAAGGAAAAATTAGATAATTTTGTCCTCTGTTGTTCTAGATCTGTCCACTAGATCTAGTGAGTTCATTTTTGTCCATAGAAGTTATTTTTTCATATAACAATGTGAAATGTCACAAAATATGAAAAGTATTTTCATGCGAAATGTCACAACACATGAAAAATAATTTTCTTGTAATTTGAGATATCTATACCAATATCAACCATTCAAATATATTATATAGACATTGTTGCATAGTTGGCTCTAAATCTAAGCCATTATCCTCTTATGGATGAAAATGTCTTCAGATTGGATGTTTTTGTGCTTTTTTCAACAATTTTGTTAGACGCTCATCAAATACATATATACCATCAATTTTTAAATCCACACCCCCTCTACCTCCATGGTGTTCTATGGTGTAATGAAAATGCTTATTTGTTGTGTTATATGGTGTGATGTGGACACCTATCCATTTCATATGAAACACTCAATTCCTATGCATTCCCTATGGATTTTTTCTTTCTCAGTGCTTTCATTTTTGAAGTTGACAAATTATGATGGAAACTTATAACCTTCGTCAACCATGATGAACTTTTGTGCAAATTGAAAAATGATCTTTGATAGGAGATGTGCTCTTATAACTTTTTCCTTTGGGTTTTAATTCATTTTTAAATGCATCCACCCCCTTACTCATATTGTGAAAATATGAAATTGGAGATGCAAGTTCATAATTTTTAATATGGACATAGTGACACAAATAAAGCTATGAAATTTATTTAAAAAGTCCAAACGGTGCATCAAGAAATATATGAATAGCTAGAAAAGAGGCAAGCCAAGTACAAAGTGAGGCATGATATATATCGGGTGGATCATCAATGTCAAGTTGGTGATTAATTTTGGTCACACATCAACATGGAAATATTGAAAGGTGAAGTAAGAAACATAAACCAATCGGGTATGGCCCACTTACAATTTTGGAGAAGATTAGTACTAATGCTTTCCATCTATATTTTTCCCCATATATGCAAAAATATTAAGTTTTAAATTTTGATAACTTGAAGTTGTATGAAAATCCTATGATCGTGGATCATGATGAGAGTTTTCAAGTTCCTTCTGTTGATGACTTTTCTCCTGAATAGTCAAATTAATTGTATAAATAAATTATCATTGACAAGAAGATAAATACATCATGCAGGGGTGATGCAGAGTATTCAAGTGGGTCTTAAAGGGGTGCATCTAAGAAAATCATAGTGGATCAAGATTTTAAATAAAGAGAGATGTACCCTCAATTATTTATTGAGTAAAATAGAATTTTGGTGGTCCAAAAGCTTCTAGTGGGGAGGATTGACCTAGGTGGATCCTCATGATCAATAAAAATGACGTCTTCAAATGTTGATGCAAAGGTATCCATGTCAAAGATATCATAGAGAATGAAGTGAAACACATGTCAAATGACAAAGTTATGGATTTATGAAGTTTAGAAGAAACAAGAAATTTTTTTGTAGGGTGTGCTACATGGAAGTAACACAGGAGGACATGTCAAAGCATGGTTAGTATAAATGTTGACAAGGAAATACAATTTCTAATAGGTGGCATGATAGGTGGACCAATATAAGTGTGACACATGGAAAGGTGTGTTGATGTGGTCGAGTTGTGGAAACATCCTAGCAGGACACATAGCATTGGTGATGTGGCACTGGTTATGTCGCACCGACTTAGCATGATGATGTGTTAGGCTAGTTGAGTGTGCATGATACTATGCCAATAAGAATTCACCAGGTATCGTATGACTATTTTTCCATATGATATGTCACACCTTTTTTGTTGTGGTGTACCATAATAAACCAAAATTTTCTCATTCATATGTCACACTAACATGAAATTTTTTCCACTTTTGATGTAGAGAGTAATTCATAGAGGTAGTGTGACATATCACATGAAAATTATTTTCATGCATGTTACAAGCCATTTTTTCACATCAGACCAAAAGGCCTGAAAACTAGATCAACCAACATCCTTGAACACTTTTTTGTAATCCCTTTACAAATCTCTAAGCATCATCTCTCCAAAAAGTCAGAGTTTATGGGTATATCTACTAAAAACCCATATTTTTATCCCTAACTCACTTTACACGCCTTTTCAGCTACGTTGGTTTCAATTTTCTTAACTTAGCATCAAATTTGATCAACATAGGTTCTCTATTCTGCAGGTGCACTAATTCTAGAATTTCAGGAAAATTAAAAAATATTTTTGAATCTTTTCCTTCAAGATGATTCTAAGGTGGTTTTAACCATTTACCATGGATAGTGATCTTGAATTCCTATATGATCCTACTCTAGTGATCATATATCTTATCCCTTGATCTTATCCTCCCTCATAAGTTGATCTCAACCCTAGTTTGGTAAATCCTAAACTACCATGTTTACCCAAAAATTTACCACCTCCCATGGAGTGTAGGTTATATTTTGGAGATTGCTAGTGCCCTCATGTTGCCACTCTGAGCTTAAGGAATCCATCCTTTTATGCATTAGGGTTGAGTGTGAATATTTTCTTTACGAAAAGGAAGGACAATTCAATTGGGGAGACATCTACAAATTTAACTTCTATATATGGTTGTAGCTCTCTCCTTTATTTATTAATACAAAACATCATTTTTTCCTATAATTTTATTATTCTTATGCTCATGTTTCAATGCCATGTTTACTCATTGAAAATAGATATTGGATTATGCTATGTGGATCTTGTAGTTCCTTTGCTTGTTTTTTTCATTTTTGCAGGTTCCATTTACAACGTGTGGAGATAGGATTGGAGCTTACAAGCGAAGAGAAGAGGAGGACTCACTACAAATTTTAGGTAGGTCTCTCTTCTATATTCTAATATCTCTAAGGAAAACCTATATTGTAGTATAATATCTTGAGATCCATTAACATCATCAGTGGTTTTTATTTCATCCCTTAAATACTTACATCATTGGATGGTAATCAGATGGCGTCTACTATGTTCGACTCCAAATAATTTATTTGCATGGTTAGACTCGTACTTTCAAGTGACGAGGTAGAATACCCTGGATCTAGTTTCATCCATCTAGGCTATGATTTCAGGATTCATACAAGGTCACAAAGTATGATGGCTATGAATATCCAGACAATTCATACAAGCATGGGTCCACACTATGTTATCAGTTGATGCAACTTCTTGATCATTGTACATGTAATAATGGCTTATATGATGAGTCTGGTTATGCCTCCCTCAACAATGATATAATGATGATAATATGTATTATAAGAGATGATGATATCAACCAATTTGTTCTTGATCCAAACTTGTCTCATGGTAAAGCACTTCACTCCTTAGCCCCTGCTTCTAACTTTATACTTTAGGGGGGGATATGCTACATGCCATTTTTTCAAATCGGTCCAAAAGGCCTGAAAACTAGATCAATCAACATCCTTGAACACTTTTTCATAATATGTTTATAAATTCATAGGCATCATATCTCCAAAAAGTTTGAGTTTATGGGTCTATCTACTAAAAAACCATGTTTTTAGCCCCAACGCACTCTTTATGCATGTCCACCTGTGTTGGGTAGAAGTTGTATAACTGAGCATCAATGTTGATCAATGCATGTTTCTCTATTCTGTAGGTGCAATTATTCTACAATTTCAAGAAAAAGAAAAAAATATTTTTGAATATTTTCCTTCCATAAGCTTCTAAGGTGGTTTAAACCATTTACCATGGATAGAGATCTCGAATTCCTATATGATCCTACTCTAGTGATGATCCGAACTTAGAAATGAATGAAAATTAATATAGATATAACCATAAATACAAATATGTATCAAAAATAACACTTCATTTCATTAATATGAAATAAATGAAATATGCTTACAGATAGAATGGAAATAAACTAGCTCAAGTGATGGTAGCTTATATTTAAGAAGAGATATGGTAGCTACATGCCTCTAAATTGTGTTACAATGAGGCTCAAGGGCATTTTTATTATTTAAAAACAAGGGAAAATCCTAAAAAACCAAAACCCTAACCCCATGAGATGGAACACCAAGAGTTTGTGGGGCTCGTTGGTGTTAGTTGGGCAGCCAACTTCCTAGGATCGTAACTTGCTCATATTATCTTGTTTGGCGTGTGCAAAACCTTATTGGAAATATATCTCCGATTAATATAGGATTTTCCACAAGCCCTTGCCTATGGCTAGGGCATGCTGCAGACCTCAAAAAACGTTGTTTAGGGGGTCAAAAATGACTCTGGAAGTTCAGGACCCAAAAAATTGCTAAAAATAGTAAATGCTGCTATAAACAAGGAAGTTGATGAAACTGACTAGAGGTCTAGGTGGAATAGGCGAGTGGCAACCAATGTCCACCTAGATCAAGTGATAATATCTCTTATCCCTTGAGCTTATCGTCCCTCATAAGTGGATATCAAGCCTAGATTGGTAAATCCTAAACTACCATGTTTACCCTATAAATTTACTACCTCCCATGGAGTTTGGGTTGGATTTTGGAAATTGCTAGTGCCCTCATGCTACCACTTTGAGCTTAAGGAATCCATCCATTTATGCATTAGGGTTGATTGTGAGTATTTCCTTAGTGGAAAGGAAGGACAAGTCAATTGGGGAGAAATCTACAAAGTCGGCTTCTATATATGGTTGTAACTCTCTCCTTTATTTATTAATACAAAAATCATCCCATTTTCCTATACTTGTTATATGATTATGCTCATGTATTTCAATGCCATGTTAACTCATTTAATAGAGAGAATAGAGATATTGAATTATGATATGTGGATATTGTAGTTCCTTTTCTTGTTTTAGTCATTCTTGCAGATTCCATTTATAGCATGTGGAGCTAGGATTGGAGATTACAAGCAAAGAGAAGAGGAGGAATAATTGCATATTCTAGGTAGGTATCTATTCTATCATCTAATCTCTCTAAGGAAAACTTGGATCTTTTTGTCCTTTTTTGTTCTATATCCATCCACTAGATATAGGGAGTTCATTTTTTATTGCAGAAATAAATTTTCCATACAAAAAATTAGTAACTCATTGTCCTTGAATATCCCATGCCCTGACCATATATTCCAATAATTCAAGTTGAGCTCTCATGCCTGGAATCCAAAAGAACTTAAGGAGTCCACAATTCTTTAAGGCTTGTATTTTTCTGGATCATTGGAAACATCTAAATCTTAGGACACATGTTATATTTATCTCCAAATTAGAACTATTTTTGTTTTGGTAGATAGTTGCAATACCATGAGAGAAATATTTAAAATGGAGCACATACTCTCGGGATAGAGGTTAAGGGAATTTATTTTTTGACAGTATTATCTCAGGGGGGAGCTCCTATCTCATTGTCTAGGATGAAAAGAGGTGTTGAAACTATCAAAAATTACATAACTACTCATTGTAGGCCCCGTTTGATTAGGAGCTCAGTAGTTAGCTAAAAAATGAAAGTTCATAGAATTGCTTCAAACCTAAGCGACCAGATAGAGCTTGTCACTAGGATTCCAATGCAAATTTTTTCATGAAAATCTGAGTTCATATGAGTGAGTTATGGTCTACTGTTTGTTTTCCCAAACAGGTAAAAATTGTGTAGAACAATGACATACTGAAGACTTGGAAGTCCAGTTAGCACCTTAGGAATATTTAGGAAATATTTTCTAATTTTTTAATGAGTGACACTGTGACAAGAACCATCTCCAGATTCGCCAATGTTCCTTGGGGAAGTTGAATTTTTCCTCCTAGTCCTAAGTTGGAAATTTCTACTATGGTGGCTTAATTTTATATGGTGGAATTTTTTGGGCCAATGGGGAAGGGCTATGTGGCGTAGCCAGAGGCTACCACGTGCTCCCCCATGGTAAGGTTGGAAAGCGCATACATTTTATTTGCAAGGTCAAAGGTTGGTCACATATTCATTTTATCAAAGGTTGGGACTAATGGCCGAAACCATAGTCAAATGGGAAATACAACATATATTCGCAACATATATATATTCCAAAGTTTTTAACTATTGGATTAGCCTTTGCAGCATTCAAAAAATATTTTTTTTGGGTCTAGGTTGAACCCACGACCACCCACACCACAATGCACAGCCTTACCATTACGCCTCCACAGAAGTCCTTGACCATATGGGGCATCATATTTATTTGAAGTTTATTTCTGCAGAGTATCAGGGTTCGAAGGGGGCCAGACCCCTCCCACATGGCCACACGCCCTAGACCAAGAGCCAAAGAAAATCGGTGGGAAACTGAGCGGATTTTTAAACTTGGATTAGCACGTATTTATTACCGTTAATACATTGTTATACCATGTTAATCCATCATTTGCATTAAATGCAGATTAACGCTAAACACACCTGCTTAACACATTAACTCATGCTTATCTAACAATAAGTGTGTGTTTAACTCGGTGGCACCTTTGGCAGACCCTCTAGATTCGGCAGACTTTTACATTTAGTGGAGTTAACTAGCGGAGATCTAGATTTAGTGGAGAAAAACTAGGAAAATTTGTTTTTTCCATAACTAAGGAAATTTTTGACCAATTTTGGCTTAGGAAGGGTCATTATTGGTAGATTTTGATGTTTTAAAGCCATTGGAGTAGGTTTCAAAGGCAACATGAGACTATAAACAACATTTTTTTACAATTGAAGCTAATACAAAGGCCTACACTATGAAGCTGGACCAAGGAGATGTAGCCTAGGAGGGGTGAACTCCTTCATAAAAAACTTGTGTATTCATATATTTTATTTGTGCTTGTTGTGTTTTATTATGTTGTTGTTCAGAATTGAGTTTACATGCTTTTAATTTCATGAAATACACTTAATCTCATCAAGTTTAATAAATTTTCACTCATAAACACTTGTATAAACCCTTATATGATAAGCAAACCAAAGCATTTTCATGATGATTCTGAAATTGATATTAGCACAACATTAACAAACAATCAATTTCATATCACTGTTCCCAAACAAAAAAATATGAGAAGATAGATATTAAGGATGTAGTCCAACTACCTCTGAGGATGATCCTTTTCATTATGGCCTTTGACCAAAATACTATGTGTGGTGTTTGACTTCATCTCATCTATTCACACCACATATATTATAATATAGTACCTTGAGATCCATTAACATCATCAGCAGTTTCTCTCGCATATTTGAATGACTTACATCATTAGCAGGTAATCTGATGGTGTCTATCATTTTTTACTCCAAATCATTTATTCGCATGGTTAGACTCGTACTGTCAAGTGACGAGGAAAAATACCCCAGATCTAGTTCCATCCATCTGGGATACGATTTCAGGACTCATACAAGATCAAAAAGTATGATGGATATAAATATCTAGACAATTCATCCAAGAATGGGTCCACACTATGTCATCAGTGGATGATACTTATTGATCATTGTAAATGTAATAATAACTTATATGCTAAGTATGGGTATGCATCCATCAACAATGATATCATGATGATAATATGTATTATAACAGATGATGATCTCAACCAATTTTTTCTCGTTCCAGAATTGTCACAAGGTAAAGCAATTCATTCCTCAACCATTTCTTTTCACTTTTTACTTTAGGGGGAAATCTGTTATAGGCCATTTTGTCACATCAACCCAAAAGGCCTAAAAATTGGATCAATCAACATCCCTGAACACTTTGTCATAATCCGTTTACAAAGCCCTAAGCATCATCTCTCCAAAAAGTTTGAGTTTTTGGGTCCATCTGCTAAAATACCATGTTTTTATCCCCAACACACTTTGCATGCCTATCCACCTTTGTTGGGTGCAAGTTGCATAAATGAGTATCAACGCTTATCAACGCAAGTTTCTCTATTCTATAGCTGCGCTAATTCTAGAATTTTGGGAAAATAAAAAAATATTTTCGAATCTTCTCCTTCCAGAAGCTTCTAAGTTGGTTTTAACCATTTACCATGGAAAGAGATCTTGAATTCCTATATGATCCTACTACAGTGATCATATCTCTTATCACTTGAGATTATCCTCCCTCATAAGTGAATCTCAAGCCTATATTGGTAAATCATAACCTACCATGTTTACCCTATAAATTTACTGCCTCCCATGGAGTCTGGGTTAGATTTTGGGAATTTATAGTGCCATCATGCTGCCACTTTGATATTAAGGAATCCATCCATTTATGCATTAGGGTTGAGTGTGAATATTTTCTTTGTGGAAACGAAGGACAAGTCGATTAGGGAGACATATACAAAGTGAGCTTCTATATATGGTTGTAACTCTCTCCTTTTTTTATTAATACAAAACGCATCCTCTTTTCCTATACTTGTGTTATGCTTATGCTCATGTATTTCAATGCCAAGTTAACTCATTGAATAGAGATACTATATTATGTTATGTGGACATTATAGTTCCTTTGATTGTTTTAGTCATTATTGTAGGTTCCATTTATAACGTGTGGAGATAGGATTGGAGCTTACAAGCGAAGATAAGAGGAGGAATAACTATTGATTATAGGTAGGTATATATTCCATACTATAATCTCTCTAAGGAAAACTTATATCTTTTTGTCCTATGTTGTTCTAGATCCATCGACTAGATCTAGGGTATTATTTTTTGTCTGCAAAGGTTAATTTTCCATATAAAAAATTGGTGACTCATTGTCCTTGAATATCCCATGCTGTCACCAGATATTCCAATAACTCAAGTTGATCTCTCATGACTAGAAGCTAGAAGAACTTAAGGAGTCCATAATTCCTTAAGGCTTGTATTGTTTATTGATAGTTGACAACATCTAAATCTTGGGACTCATGTTATCTTTCTCTCCAAATTAAAACGATTTTTTATCTGGTAGATAATTGCAATACCATGAGAGAAAAATTTAAAGTGGAGCACATACTCTCAAGATAGAGGTTGAGGAAATTTATTTTCTAACAAGGTTATCTCGGAGAGGATTCCCTGTCTCATTTTTTGGGATGAGAAGAGGCGGTGAAACCATCAAAGACTACATAGCTTCTCACTATAGGCTCCATTACCAACCAACAAAAGACAAGAATATAGATATTAAGTACATGGTATGACTGCCTCTCAGGACAATCCTTTTCATCATGGCCTTCGACTAGAAGATTCTGTGTGGTGTTATACTTCAACTCATCTATTCACAACACATAGATTGTAATATAGTACCTTGAGAACCATTACATC
Organism: Pinus albicaulis; assembly: GCA_034641835.2. Lineage (NCBI taxonomy): Eukaryota > Viridiplantae > Streptophyta > Pinopsida > Pinales > Pinaceae > Pinus > Pinus albicaulis. The sequence continues at coordinate 424,294,528 of CM076584.1, forward strand.
ATCAATGGTTTCTATCACATCTATTAAAGAATTACATAAATGGCCAATAATCAGATGTAGTCTACCATATTCAACTCCATCTCATTTATTCACATGGTTATAATCATACTATTAAGTGATGAGGTGTAAGACCCCAGATCTAGTTCCATCCATCCGGGCTACGATTTCAGGAATCATAAGATACCACAAAGTATGATGGATATGAACATACAGACAAGTCATCCAAGCATGGTTCCACATTATGTCATCAATGGATGATACTTCTTGATCATTTTACATGTAATAATGGCTTATATGCTGAGTACAAGTATGCCTCCCTCAACAATGATATCATGATGATAATATGTATTGTAACAATTGATGATCTCGACCAATTTCTTCTTGATCTAGACTTGTCACAAGGTAAAGAACTTCACTCCTAAAACATTGCTTCTGACTTTATACTTTAGTAGGAAATCTATTCTAGCACATTTTGTCATGTCAACCTAAAAGGCATGAAAACTGGATCAATCAACACCCTTGAACACTTTGTTATAATCATTTTATAAAGCCCTAAGCATCATCTCTCCAAAAATTATGATTTTTTGGGTCTATTTGCTAAAAAACCATGTTTTTAGCCCCAATGAACTCTGCATGGATGTCCACCTGAGTTGTGTGAAAGTTACATAACTAAGCATCAACATTGATCACCGCAGGTTTCTCTATTCTGCAGGTGCACTAATTCTAGAATTTCAGGAAAATCAAAAAATTTGTTTTTGAATCTTCTCCTTCCATAAGCTCATAAGGTGGTTTTAACCTTTTACCATGGATAGATATCTCAAATTCCTATCTACTCCTACTTTAGTGATCATATCTCATCCCTTGAGCTTATCCTCCCTCATAAGTGGATCTCAAGCCTATATTGGTAAATCCTAAACTACCATGTTTACCCTATAAATTTATTGCCTCCCATGAATTCTGGGTTGGATTTTGGAGATTTCTAGTGCCCTCATGCTACCACTTTGAGCTTAATAAATACATCCATTTATGCATTAGGGTTGAGTGTGAAGATTTTCATTATGGAAAGGAAGGTAAAGTCAATTAGGGATACATCTACAATGCCAACTTCTATATCTAGTTGCAACTCTCTCCTTCATTTATTAATATAAAGAGCATCATGTTTTCCTATACTTTTGTTATGATTATGCTCATGTATTTCAATTTTATGTTGACTCATTGAATAGAGATATTGGATTATGTTATGTGGAAATTATAGTTCCTTTGCTTGTTTATGTCATTTTTGCAGGTTCCATTTATAGGTGTGGAGGTAGGATTGGAGCTTACAAGTGAAGAGAAGAGGAGGAATCACTACAAATTCCAGGTAGATATCTCTTCTATATTCTAATATCTCTAAGGAAAAATTATATTTTTTTGTCCTCTGTTGTTCTAGTTCCGTCCACTATATCTAGGGTGTTCATTTCTGTCCGCGAAAGTGAATTTTCCATATAACAATGTGAAATGTCACAAAATATGAAAACTATTTTCATGTAAAATGTCACAACACATGAAATAATAATTTTCTTGTAATTTGAGATATCTATACCAATGTCAATGATTCAAATATATTAGATAGACATTGTTGCATAGTTAGCTCTCAATCTAATCCATTCTCTTATTATGGATGAAAATGGATTAAGATTGGATGTTTTCATGCTTTGTTAAAAAAAAAAATTTAGACGATCATCCGAGACCTATACACCATCAATTTTTAAATCCACTCCCCCTCTACCTCCATGGTGTTCTATGGTGTAATGAAAATTTTTATTTGTTGTGTTATATGGTGTGAGGTGGACACCTATCCATTTCATATGAAACACTCAATTTCTATGCATTCCCTATGGATTTTTTCTTGCTCAGTGCTTTCAGATCTAAAGTTGACAAATTATGATGGCAACTTATAACCTCCGTCAACCACAATGAACTTTTTTGCAAATTGCGAACTGATCTTTGATAGGAGATGTGCGCATATAACTTCATTCTTTAGAGTTTTAATTCATTTTTAAATTCCTCCACACCATTACTTGTATTGTGAAAATATGAAATTGGAGATGAAAGTTCATTATTTTTAATATGCAAAGAAGACATACAATGTCACATTACATTTCCAAAAATTCTGAATTATTTAGTCAAGTGAAAAAAATTACATGTCAACAATAAACCAAAAAGTATAAATTGTTGTCATTGATGTCAAAGAGTTTATATAATTGATATTATGTATAATGTAAATAGGGGTGATGATGAAAAAATGTGAAGGCAAAATAAAAAGTGAAATGGTGGTTTCAAACCCATGGGTTAGGAAGCCCATGGTATTTTCCCATGGTATTTGGAAAAGTGAAATAAAAATGGGAATTATTTAAGGGTTATGATAATTAAGGGTTATCATAATATATAAAAAGGAGAAAGTATTGGAAGGAAAGTGTGTATGTAAAATTGTAATATGTGGAGTGAAAGGGTGTTCTTGGAATTTTCGCTATAACCTTTATCTTGGGATGCTTCAAATATCGAAATTTTGAGCATATTGAGGAGATATTGAGGGGAATGTCTTGTTAAAATTTTATATTATAGTTCCCTATAATTTCAGAGGTATACCCTATTGAACTTAGGGTTTGTGAATGGTTTTGAAATTAGTTTTAAAAGAGTGAAATTATAATTTTACTACAATTCACTTTCTATGAAGAATCAGACCATGAAAGTTTGAGAATATGAGAATACAACTCAAGGCATGTATAGTAAGAATTTATGGTCTTGTTCACTATAATTCAAATATATACCCTATGGAATTAGGGTTTTTGAATGGTCTTGAAATAATTTTTAAATGAGCGAACTTGGACTTTTCCTATAATTTTCTTTCTGTGAATAATCAAGAACATATATAGAAAACAAAATTTGGGTACGTTTGGTAAAAAAATCATATTTTGGTTCACTATAATTTCAGAGATATACCTTGTGGGAGAGTGTTTGTAAATGGTCCTAAAATCAATTTCAAAGGAGTTATCATGTAATTTTTTATAATTAATTTTTTGGGACAAATCAATTGTGAAATTTTTAGAACACTTGGAATGCTATATAGATTTGATCTTGGGAAGAGAATAAAAATCAACAAATTTTGACAAAGTTACCATAAATTTCACTTGACACATCAATGATTTGATCTGAAGAAGAAACAAGTAGATTTTATTGTGTAGTGAGCAGATTGGTGCCTATTGCTTAGTTGTTTCTTAATAGCAAGGATTGTTGTCTCTAGTAAATTGGCGTCTACATATATCTAGAAGAGTATCTTGGAGCCCACGAGGGTTTGTACCAGTAGGGATTGGTGTCTCCAATAGGTTGGTGTTGACAAATAAATTTTGTGGTTTTATCCTGAAAGCTTGCCATGTAAATCTTGTGATCCATGAACATATGCATTTGATATATTTCATATGTTATTATTTTCTTATAGTTCATGAATGTTTAAATGAGTAAAAAATGACTTATACTAATTCAGCCCCTTCTCTTAGTAAAGGGTCTGCTCAAGAATTGGTATTAGAGAAAGTTCCTTTGTAATCATTCTAATCACTAGAAGGTAGATCTCAAAAGCACACATAGCTAGCCAAGAAGATTTCTCCACAAACAAGGATCCATTGTTTGATAGAGAAGACTTTGCTTTCTAGAGTTTAATGATGCATACTTGTCTAAAGCATGTTGGATTTGACATTTGGAAATTTTATTTGATTTGTGATAATGCTCCAATAACTCCACTAAGATATCAAGCTAGAGATAAGGCTAGTCAACATAATGTAAAAGCCATGAATTCTATCTCGCATGGAATATCAGAATCATAATTTTTCAAGGTGATGTAATGTGAATCAACAAAATAAATTTGGAACTAAATTCAAATATCTATGAATACAAATACAAGGCTAAGAAGAAAAAGTTCCAAACTCATAGAAGACAATTTGGGAGTTTGAAAATGAAAGGTGAAGAAAATGTTGCAGCATATCTCCTCTGAGTGGATGAAATCATCAACACCATTAGAGCTTGTTGAAAATATTGACCAATCAATGACTATACAAAAGGTTTTAAGGTCGCTCCACTTAATATTTTATTCCAAATATTTTTCTATTGAATAAATGAAGGAACTTGATAAATTGATAATAGATGATATGCATGCGATTCTCATAGGATATGAAATGAGGAATGAGAAGAAGAAGCAAGAAGTAATATTCAAATCTTGAAATAATATGAATAACATAGAGAATGAATAAAGTGATATCTCCAACAATGAATCAAATACATAGGAAACACATTTTGTGAGAAAACTAAAAAAGGGATACGAAAAATACACAAAATAGTTTCCCTTTAAAGGTTTAATTGTGGGAAAGTAGGGAATTTGAATATTAGTGTCCATATGGAAATGATGAAATTAATGATGATGAATAGCAACATAATTTTAAAAAATTAAGAAAACTTCATCAATACAAAAAGAACTACAAACATAACAAGCATAAAAAAAGAACTTTTATAAGAAAAAGAAAGGTGGTTAGTGACTCATTTGTCGAGAGCAGTGACAACAATGATGGAGAAGAATCTCTCTTTATATTAATCTGAAAAAATATTGAAGTCTTGGAAAATGAAGATAAAGATAAATGAATAACATATTTAGAAGAATTAGAAAAATCTTAAACATATGGGGAGGAAGATCTTGAATAAGAACTCATTTGTGCCTTAAGTGAAAGAAAGAAGCTTAAGAAAAGGAATTTGGAAAAAAAGGAGAAGCTACAAAAATATGAAGAGGATGTTGAAGTTGTAATTGGAGTCGATCTTCATGATGTATTAATATAAATCTATAATGTTGTATTTATTATATTCGTTATCATTATATTTCATTTTTGGTCAAAGCATGTTCTTCATGCTTAGAAAGTCAAAAGAGTAAAAAATAATTTATCTTGAGTCAAAATAAAATGTATTTGATTCATGTTCCATTTGGACATTTGTAAGAAAAATAAATTTGATTTTTATATTGATTCATAAGTCCACCAAATGAACAAGTCGTCTAGTCCTCGAGGAGGCAACTATTCAATCTCTTGGACAGCTATATACAAAAGATAATTTGGCCTATATTGCACATTCACTCATTAGCACAACAAGAAGCATCTAGAATCAACAAAAAAGAAGAATAAGGCCAAGGAGAAAGAACATGAATTCAACTCAAGAATATTATTCCTCATTTGACCAAATATTTGAATGTTGTAACTCGCATATGTGAAAGAGATCTATTTTTCTATGAATTAAGGACACAAAATTTGAGGTGACCACATGCCAAATTTTGGCCCTCTTGTTGTGTAGAAATTTTGAATAACTATTATATTATTCACCGAGATTATCCTAATCACACACTATTTGAGCTTCATGCATAATACATAATCTCTTCTACCATTGATCATTAATTGCAGAAATATAAACACTCACATGCGCACATCAAAACCATAAACAATCACACATATAAACACAGTATTTATGGGAAGCTTAAAGCTGAAAACCCCCAACTATCTGTATATTATAAAATAGAGATCATGTAACAATCATTGTACAAAGCTTCTCACAAGCTCTCAGTACAATCTCCAATTGCTACACACTACACAAGCTCAGATCTAGCAAAACACATGCTCCAATCTTCTCCACCTGTTAGCCTGCCTCTACTACGCAATCCCTGATGAATATTGGCCCTGACTGAGTTCGAATCCAACTGTTATGCATTGCGCAATCCTCATTGGCATCTCCATCAATGTGTGGTGCAAACTCATGCACCAGTATGGTCACAACTGATAGTCACACTTTCTCTTTCACCTACCTCTCCACTGGTCTCCACTGAAACTGTCCATGCACTAAAGTTAACTCATGTATTATTTAGTTGATTTATGAGTTAATAATTAGTGAATTAATTAATAATTAATTCACACCACTCTCACTAGTGTATCAATCAGTTAGAATAGATACAACTAGCTCAACTATGTTTAACTGAGTTACACTTAATACAACTCCACTAACTTCCTCAATCAACTCCACCAAACTCTGTCACATGAGTTCTAACTGAAGTCTCCATGCAATAGCTCCACTTAACCCTCAGGAATAGCGTAATTCCTTTTGTTAGCTGTTGTGCCACATCTGTGCACTTAACTGAAGTGCTCCAAGAGAATAAGATAATGTTTAGAGTCCAAATATTATTAAGAGCTAATAATATTCGACAAATCTATTTTTAGACTGGCAATCTAAAAATAGATTCCACCCAATATGTCTAAAAATATAAGTCCATATATTTTTCCAACTTGACCAACCATCCATAAATAGCGTCCTGCAACTCATAGAATATGATCGACATGTCTAAAAATAGATAGTCTAAAAATAGACTTTGCGCCAAAAATATCCTATGGGCCCACTTAGTGAAGGAAACTTCTTTCCACTAAGCTCATCATCTTGTTGCAATATCAACACTCCCTCTCAACAAGATAAGGATTATCTGCCACCCCTATCCTACCTCTGTGGTATTCGAATTTGCTCCTGGTGAGCGCCTTCATCAAGATATCAGCATCCTGATCCTTCGTGGGAATGTATGAAAGTAACATGATCTTCCGCTGCACACAATCTCTGATATGATGATACCGGATGTCAATTTGTTTAGATCTATCATGAAATACTAGATTAACCGAGAGTTTGATGCAACTCTGATTATCACAATATATCACAGTAGGATCTAAGTGTGAACCGAACAACCCAACCAGGATCTTCCTCATCCATATAGCCTCGCATGCAGCCAAAATTGCTGCCATATACTCGACCTCTGCTAAAATGAGTGCCACGGATCTCTGCTTCCTGTTGTACCAAGAAACTGCTGTCGACTCGATACTGAAAATCCCTCTAGATGTGCTCTTTCTGTCCGTTGGGCTCCCTGCCAAATCTGCATCCGTGAAGCCACATAGCTTCACCTCATCTGACTGTTGTACCATAATCCATATCCCGATGTGCCTCTGAGATATCTCAATACATGCTTTCCTGCCTTCCAAAAGAGCTTGGTAGGCATAACCATAGCTTGTGAAAGCTGGTTAACAGCATATCATATGTCGGGTCGTGTATTGACCAGATACATAGCGACCCCACCAATTTGTCAATAAACGGTGGCATCCACTACCTCATAAAAGTAGCATCCTCCTTCCTCCATCCACCGGAAAAGGAGTATCGACGAGCTTGCGGCCATGCATGTTGAACTTCTCTAGTATCTCCCGGGCATACTTACCCTGAGAAACAAACAGTCCATCACTGCGTTGCCAAATTTCCAATCCCAGGAAATAATGAAGGAGGCCCAAGTCCTTCATCTCAAACTCTCTAGCAAGATCATCCTTGCATGAAATTATCAACAGCTCATCACCCGTCAGAATCAAATCATCTACATAAAGTACAATGATCAACAACTTACCCTCCACCACAATCTGGTATAGGTTAGGATCCGCCTCACTCTTGGAGAATTCAACTCCCATGAAATAACTGTCTATCCATGTGTACCAAGCATAAGGTGCTTGCTTCAACCCATACAGCGCTCTCTTGAGCCTGCACACATGCGACTCATTGCTGAAGATCTTGAAACCTTTGGGCTGCTCTATGTACACCTCCTCCTCAATCACCCCGTTGAGGAACACGGTCTTCACATCCATCTGATGAATGTGCCACCCCATGTACGCTGAGAGAGCAAGAATCGTTCATATGGAAGAATACCTTGCGACAGGTGCAAAGGTCTCCTCATAATCGATCCCCTCAATCTGTGAAAAGCCTCGGGCAACAAATCTTGCCTTGTACTTCTCCACACTCCCGTCAGCTGCCTGCTTCAATTTGTAGATACATCTCGAACCCACCACTAATTTTCCTTCTGGCCTTGGGACAATCTCCCATGCACTGTTTCTGACAATCGAATCATACTCTTCCACCATGGCATCTACCCATGCGGGATCCTCCATAGCTTCCTTGAAAGAGGATGGATCTGTCACGATACAGTTGCTCACAAGAGCCATGTATCCAGTATACCAGTCAGGTGACTGTCTCTGTCTACGCTGTGTTGTAGGTGCTCCTACAACCTTCTCTGCATCTTGAGCTAGTCGCTTAGCTTCTGTAGTGTGCTTCTGCCCTCTGATAGTTGGCACTGCCCGAGTGGTCTCTTCCACTCCATGAACCTCCTCTTGTGGCTGATCCACATCCTGAGGCTCATCCTTAGGAACTAATAGCTCCTCATCTGCATGCAAGTGTGGCTCCCTCTCAAGCGAACACTTCATGGCTTTCTCCTCCTAAGATTTGATATCCCATCACACAACAGTCTTGCGACTGTCTGGAAAATACACATGATAGTTGTGGGGCGTATCAGTGTACCCCAAAAAATATCCCAACCTCTGCGGTCAGCTCCAGCTTCTTCCTGGCATCCTTTGTCACATGAATGTAAATAGGTGAACCAAAAATCCTAAAATGGGAAATATCAGGCTTCTTACCAGAAAATGCCTCCTTGGGTGTACTCATGCCAAGTATCTTGTGAGGACAACGGTTCTACACATATACTGCAGTATTGCATGCCTCAGCCCACAAGTGTATGGGAAGGCCCTGATCATGCAACATCGCCCGTGTAGCACCCACGATCGTTTTGTTCTTTCGCTCAGCAACCCCGTTCTTCTATGGTTTATGAGGTGCTATGAGCTCTCTTCGAATTCCTTCTGTGCTGCAAAAGTCCTTGAATTTTCTAGAGATGAATTCACCACCATTGTCGCTCCTAAGAGCCTTCACCTGCTTCCTCGATTATTTCTCAACCAGTGCCTTGAACTCACAGAACTTTGAGTATGTCTCGCTCTTCTTCCGCATGAAGAAGATCCAGCACTTATGAGAAAAATCATCAACAAAGATCACATAATACCTGTGCTTTGCTATCGAAGCTACTAATATAGGTCCACACACATCTGTGTGAATTCTCTCAAGGATCGTCGTGGCGCGACTATCCTTCTCGTGAAAGGTGGCTTTCATAAATTTTCCCAAGGTACATCCCTTGCACTGATCTGACTGCGCAAGAGTACCCTTAGGAAGCCCAGTAGAAATCTGCTGCAGTATCTTCAAAGCTCCATGGTGAAGGTGGCCCAATATCTGGTGCCACAACTCACCATCATCCCAGCTCACCACTCCTTTTTCCTTGCCTGCCATTGTTGCGCAGCCATCTACCTGCAATTGATAAAGGTTCTTAACTTGAACCCCTATCCTCTGGGTCTCACCAGTTGCCTTATTGTGCAGGAAATCCTTTCCCTCACTAAAGACAACATCATATCCCTTGTCTTCTAACATTGCCACAGAGATAATATTCTTCTTCAATCCTGGAACATGCATCACTTCCTTCAATATGAAGGGTTTACCAGACTCCCTCTCAAAGGAAATGATACCGATACTGGTCACACTATATATACCATCATCGCCCATCTCGATGTGCACTCCAACATCTTTCTCATCCATATCAGTAAACAAATCTCGATCTCCTGTCATGTGAAAAGACGCACCACTGTCCAGAAACCACACTGAACCCATCACACTTGAGACCAAGCATGCGATCAGTAAAAAATCCAGCTCAAACTACGAGGCTAAGGCCTCTCCAGCTGCAGATCCAGCAGCCTGCTTATTTTTCTTCTTCTGTGGACAATTTGTGGCAAAATGTCCATGTTGGTGACAATGAAAGCACTTCACCTTGGATATGTCCTACTTCTTGCATTTTGCACTAGATTGAGAAGCTTTCTTGTTATTCCCCTTCTTTTCTTTGGCAGCCAAAGTGCAATTCTCTTCATCAAAGTTCCTTGATGAAGATCCATCCCTGGTACTTCGCCTTATCTCCTCTTGCACAAGATCCGACTAAAGTCGCTCCCATCCTGGCAATTTCTCCCGACCATTGACAGAGTCCTTATAGGAATGCCAACTCTTCGGAAGCCCAAGGAGAGCCAAGCTCACCAAGTCCTCATCTTCTGAGTCCCCCCACATTTTACAAACTTCTGTATTCTTTAGTTGATTTATGAGTTAATAATTAGTGAATTAATTAATAATTAATTCACACCACTCTCTCTAGTGTATCAATCAGTTAGACTAGATACAACTAGCTCAACTATGTTTAACTGAGTTAAACTGAACACAACTCCATTAACTCCTCAATCAACTCCACCAAACTCTGTCACCTGAGTTCTAACTGAAGTCTCCATGCAACAGCTCCACTAAACCCTCAGGAATAGCGTAATTCCTTACCATGACCTCATTATTGCCACATCCCAGTACTTAGCTGAAGAGCTCAAGAGAGATAAGATAATATTTAAATTAAATATTATTAGGCTAATATAATGTCATTTATATCTATTTTAAGTAGCAATCTAAAATAGATTCTGATATGTCTAAAGATATAAATTATGCATTTTCGGCTTGACCATTCAAATACTGACATCTTACAGCATTAGTATGATCCATATGTCTAAAAATAGACATAGTCTAAAAATAGACTTTGCGCCAAAAATAACCTAAGGGCCCACTTAGTGAAGGCGACTTCTTTCCACTAAGCTCATCATCTTGTTGCATTCTCAACATGTTGCAGATCAGAACTTTAGGAAGTTGACCAAATTTGAGGCAGTTTGACTATTGTTGACCTCTATTTTGGAGGTGAATTGGAGGATAGATGAACTTGGTGACTTGGTGGCAATAAGGTCTTCTTCTTGATCTTCGATATATAATTTTGATCTAATTCTATAAGAGATTGATTGTTGATTTTCCCCCTTGTGGGGTATTTCCCTAGATTGGAGCCTAATTTTTGTGTTTCTTGTCTCTTTTTTTTCTTGAAACACTAAACATTTGTATAAGAAGCACTCCATATTATATCTAGGATGGAGAAGAATAACGAAGAAGAAGGACTATTTTAGGATGAAAACAAAATTTATAATTGATCTTTTCTAGCCCTCGCTCAAGTGGATAAGAATATCAAAGTTTGCACTTGATATTATTTGAAGTTTATATGAATCTACTGTGACATTATATGCAAAGTATCTAAGGCACTGTGGATTGTATTGTATCATATCTCCTTAAAATAAGAAATGTGATTCAAAGATTAGAGGTAAGCATCCAAACTTCTTGATAATCCAAAATAATGGAGAAAAAAAGTTTTATTCCTTTAGAACCTTGTAAAGAAGCATATATTCACTTGTGAGAATACTACAGTATAAATTCACCAACACACATACATCTGAAGCCACTCATTCAAGAAAATTTGGGGGGAAAATAAAAAGTAAAGGTATGAGACATAAAAGTATTAATTCTAAGCGCGAAATAAGAAAAAGTATCTTTGAGAAATCCTTAAGGAATGTAATAGTGCATTTATGAGGCATGAAAAAAAGTGTGAAGTAATTATGAAGCATAGAAACACTATTTAATCTCCCTCTGAAAAGGAATATTATCATAAAAATCCAAAGTCTTTGGAAACACAACCTATTTTGAGCCTCATCCTTGTGACATCTGAATTTTTTGAAGAGTAACTAAACTGAGCATGGAAGGTATCTGTATATCATATCTAAGGAATTTATAACAATACTAAGCAATGATTCAAGTACGAGCTCCTCTGTGACATTCAAACTATGAAAATTAGTGACATATGATCCGATCTCCTAGAACTAGTGATTAATCTATGAAATAATCTGAAGACAAGTCTAACATTCATATAGAAGTCTTGAGATGAATACAAGCCTTGTTACCTCAGTCTTTGTAGCATTGCAATGATATTTTTTTAAAGAAACTCGAAGATTTGAAGGCCAAAGATATAAGGTACCTATGTTAAAGGAAGATGGTACATGTCAACTGAAGAAAAAGGCTCATATATCTGTAAGGATGGATAAGGTAAGATTGAAATATGTATGTACAATATTTGTTCATTTTAAATCAATGACCTATTTCAATTATATTTCATACAATGCTAAGTTTTCTAGGTCATAAACATCAACATGAAGAAGCTGACAATATTATGCCTTTTTGAAAGATAATGGCGTATTATAAAAGGGTTTGCATAGATATATTAGAGATTGTGACATATTTGATATGTTAGCATTCAAAGTATTTCCTCATATATGAAGAATATTTTTTGTGATCTAAGAATGAATTGAACTCCTTAGTATAATTATCAATAACATTTCTAAAGTTTAAAACTAACACATCACTTTACTTGTAGAAATTGCAATTTTTAAAGAATGGCAAGTCCTGAAGACTTTGAAAATTGAAAAATTTAGGGTGTGTAACCCCTAGAAAATATTTGAATTTGAAAACCCTATCTAATTGTTTTCATTGTAAGAAGAATCCCTAGCTTATGAGAATGACATAAATGACATCATGCTGATGTGACGACAAGTTTGATGAAAAATTCAAAGATTAAGAGGAAGTTTAACTTCCTCAAAATATATGTACTCTCTTTGATTAATACTATTTCTATTGTCTTTGTAATTTTCTTATTTATATTTGTTCTTTTATAGCCTTGTAATAAAATTTTCAGGATAATTACTACTCACAACTTGAAAACTAATGAAAGAATGGAAAGAACATAACTAAGCATGAATACGGAAGAAGGTGATTGTAGAAAGATAAATTTGTTTGAAGGTTCTCCCAGTAAGATGGAGAGGATCAAGTTAAAGCGATTTCCTTAAATAGAAGAGTTACTCTAGACTTTGAAGAAGTTTCATAATAAAAGAAGATCTAATACTTTGAGAAGGAATGACTGATGAAGAAATATTTACTTAAGAGAGAGATGGAAGCAGAGGTTGATATGAAGGTATTAAACTAAATCGTTTGGATTGGAAGTGATAATAATGAGTATATATACTATTGATGGTTGGAATCTAGCATGGTTTCCTAGAAGAGTACAAAGAAATTTTTTGTAGCACTATAGAGACATAAGATGTGGCAATTGGCACAATCGAATTTGAAGTAGTTTAGATCCTTAAAATTTTTGATGACATGGTGGATTTGCATATGATATTTTTTATTATTCAAATATATTTGAAGATTTTTAGAGATATAGGAAGGTCAAAGCCAATTATGACTCATGACTTGAGGGAGGCATGAAGCTACAAACAAGACCTCCATGGATGAACAAGTAGCCGATTCATTGATGAAGCTCATTTCCAAGGGAAAGGATGAGTATTTTTTAGAAAAGCTTAAGCTTGTGGATATCTCCTCCCTAGCTGAGGGAGTGAGTATCTCCTCCCTAGTTGAGAGGGAGTGAGGGTGGAAGCTGTGTTCTCCATGTGTCATTTATAATGGATAGGATTAACTTTCATAAGTCTAGTACATGAACATAGGTAGGGAGCACATTCATAACATAATATTGGATTAGATAAGCATCATGGAAAAACATTCTTGATATTTTTACTATGACCAGGAATAACAACTGTAATATTCAAGTACATTGATCTAATATAATAATGGTATGGAGGACCAACATTTCCTTGTGTCAAGTATTACGACATTGGATTAGGAAATGGTCATGTGAGGACATACCTTGGTGAACACCTGGGTGGAGTATGTGCCTCAAAGAGGTGGTGTGGTGTCCTATTAATGCCTACCATCATTGTGCTCTGATCTAGTGAACAGATAGAGAGGATGTTAATTTTCCATGGGGCTACATTGATATTTTCTTTGATAGTTGCATTTCTTCATTAACACATTAAGTTAACCCCATATCAATATATCATGATTCAGATTTACACTATGAACCATCAACATATGCAACTATGTAGATAGAAAAATAACATCATCATCTATGCAACATAACATAAGAAACAAATAAAAGAAAATCATGCACACATAGAGACACTAGGATTAGTCCGAGATCAGGGAAAAACCCAATATGGGGAAAACCCTTACAAATTATTCTTCTTAAATCATCATCAAATGATTCATAAAACAAGAGTAAAATGATCCGTTGATCCATATCTTCTTAATTCAATAAAACAACTAGCACATCCATAGTATAACCTTAAACATACTTCTATTGATGGACCTTCATTCTGATAATTGTAATGCATTATCACTAACTGTAGTTAACTTCTAAACATTGTTGTCACTGAGCAGAAGCTTTCGAGTACTGTAGATTCATCTTTGAGTCCTGGATGCATGGAGGAGGAGTTGTGTCAGCATCTATCACAGTCTTGGATGCTATCATAGGCTTTTTTTCCTACGGCTATGGGTCCCTGGATGCTACCATAGACCTTTGTGCCTGTTTCTATGGGTTCCGAAGGCCCGATATGCCTTCTGAGGCCTTGGATGATAACATAGGCCTATATTACTATGGCTATGGCACCATCGACATAGGCATAAGCCTCTATGCTTATGAATATGGCCAAAAAAGATGTGTAGTAAGCCTACGACTAAGATCCAGAAGGCCCTAGATTAGAGCAAGCCTCCCGCCTATGATTTCAGACCCTACGCGAAATCCTTTCGTCAAGCTTGTGCGAGCCAAGAAAAAATCTTGGCTCGAGGGGTCCTGACCCAGGTTCAGAGGTGAAGGTTTTCCAACAAACCCCTATACTACTGGCCCTTTCGGTAGTGACCCACTTGCACAGGTCAAAGTCTCACCCATAGCAATATGGGAGGGTGTTGGAACCAGGTTTCCGCACCCTGAGAGAGAGTAGGTAATAATGCAGGCCCGCAATTATTAGATCCACACTAAAGGTTGATTTACAGGGTTCCATAACATAACCAGACTATAGTTCTTATCAGATCTACTCTAACAGGTTCGCATCCACATGCTTATCATCAATTACAACCATAAAAAAACATAATCACAGCCAATATTATCAACACAGATAGTTCGCAGTTATTAACAGAGATGCATTCTGTAAGTGCAACAACAGTCTTATCACAGTAATATACTAAGTGCAGATACTTTCATATCACAGAGATCAAATAGACGAGTTCGCAGCTTAAACAAACAATCTTAGTTCGCATCAATCATAATAGAACAGATCCAGACAACCTCATATGTTCAACAATACTTCACATATATTAATTATAAAAAATCCTCTTACATTCCCAAAATACCACTTGCGCACACAACCAATAGGGTCCACACACAGTAGGACAGAGGATCTCTGTGCACACAGCCAGCAGGAGTCCTGACCCAAACAACCCAACCCAAGATCTAGCAATTTGTACTTCGCATCAATCTCTATTCATCATAAAAGGTTTAACTATTTATACTATTTTAGCCTACGCATCCAATGATCTGCAAACCATGGTTTGCGGACTCTTGGTCTACCCTTGACCCACTTACAATGCATTAGGGTCTTTGACCCACCCCAAAACCCCTGCGTTAGACTAAATATAATAAAAAATATACAAAATGGACTAGATTCGCAGCTTTGTAGGAGACCCTATTCCAACAGTCCCCCAACACAATATTGTGACTCATCTCGAGTCACTGAGATGGTGGGGTTTCCACCTACACCTACAATAGTTTTATTCCTTCAGCCAATGTGGGCAGCATGGATTCGCTTTGGGCAACAAAATTCTGGGCGATGTCGACCAATTTCTGTGAGATCGGGCCTTCCATCACAGCAGTGACACTTTCCAGGGTCTGGTTGAGTTGCTTTACGGCTGCATCAGCATCCTGCGATAGCTTAAGGGTGTCAGCAGCCTAAGGCTTCAGGCGGTCGTTGAGGGCCTTCTTCCTCTATCGAAGCTCTTCTATCTCATCTTGGAGGTCTTGGCTGGTTTGCAGTCGTGCTAGGCACTGAGTAGGAACCAATGTGGGTAGGGTGGCTTCCAATGTTTCAAACGTCTCCTCTTTCTGCCATAGGGCCTAGGTTATTTCTCGCAGGAGCGGATCACGTTGGACCTTGGTCCATAGTTGCATGGAAGTTTCCAGTATTTGAGCATCCTGCATGATCTGCCTTGTGATGACGTTTATAGCTGTGGTGACCAACGTAGATAGTTGGGCCCGCACCCCTGGAGGTGTTTTAGGTTGCAATTTAGCTTGCAGATCAAAAATCCTGGCAAGGGTTGACCACCATAACCTAGCTCTCAAGACCTTTTTCGTCGTTTCTTTCCCTGCATAGTGACCTCATGCTACTCCTTCATGAGCCTCTACCAAGATAGCATGTCTTTCATGCTCCAAAACATATCTCTGCAATACTTCATAAGCTCCCATCTTATATAAATGACCTGCGATGATGGTAAAATCTGCGGCCCGGTGACTAATTCTTTCTTCTGTTGTACCAAGTACTCTGGAGTTTCCCTCCCAGTAGTTAAGAACTGAATGATATTAGTGAGGTGTGAATCCACTACCTTAATAGCAAATAGTTGCGCATCAGGCAATTCATCCTCAAGGTTGGTTGGTTCCTCGCCACTCTCAATTCGGGACAAGTGATCCGGCCCAACATTCAAATTTTGTGGCTTGATGATGATTTCAAAGTCATACTCCTAAAATAGCAGTAGCCATCGATAGGTTTTCCCTCCCAAAATAGGCTTATTTACCAGGTACTTCAAGGCTGAATGGTTAGTGAAAATTTTGAAGTGTCCTCCTAACAATTAATGCCGATATTTCTGCAAAGCATACACCATGGCCAATCCCTCCCACTCTGTAGTGGAGTAGTTGCATTCGGCACCAGAGAGTTTCCTACTCACAAAGGCAATCAGATGGTCGAGATCTCCTTCTCCCAGTTGCATAAGGACAACCCCAAGAGCAATGGTCGATGCATCGATGTGAACATGAAATACCTTTTCCCAATCAGGAAATATGAGAATAGGCACCATCACCATATTTTATTTAAGTAACTCAAATCTCTTTTGACACTCGTCATTCCAAAAGAATGAAACATCCTTCTTGAGAAATTTTTCTGTAGGGGCCATAATCAGCGCATAACCTTTAATGAATTTCCTGTAGTAGCCCATGTGTCCAAGGATCAAGCGCAGCTATTTCTCTGTTGTTGGTACTGGAAATTTTATGATAACTATGATTTTGGCAGGATCCACCATCAGTCCTTGTTGGCAAACTATGTGGCCGAGCAAGATTCCGAAGGGTACGCAGAAGATACATTTATTGATATTTAGGGAAATCTGGTGTTTTTGGCAGGCATCCAAAATCATGCGCAGATTTTATACATGTGCCTTTACCAGGCCGAAGACAGTCCAATCATCGAAACGACATGACAATATATTGAAAATATCCCCACTTAGTTGCTAATGTGGTTTTGCTGCGGTCCTCAGGTGCGATTATGATTTGATGGTATCCTGAGAACCCGTTCGTGAAGGAGTATGCTTCCTGCCCTCCCACGCTGTCCAAGATTTCATTTGAGAATGGTGTAGGGAATGGATCATGAACGCAAGCATCATTCAACTTGCGCAGGTCCACACAGAACTGAATCTCCCCCTTAGTGTTTTTCTCCTGAACCACCATCGGGCTGACCCAGTCTGACTGCTCAACAGGTTCGATGATACCAACAACAGTCATTTTATCGAGTTCTTCCTTGACCTTCTACTTATACTTGGGATTAAAACTATAAGTTAGTTGCTTCACAGGGTGCGCATCCGGTTTGAGAGTGATATACATGACCCCTAAGTCCCTCGTGATCCCCTTCAACTTTGAAAACTTTTTGGGAACAAGTCCTGGTATTCTATGAGTAATTCTGCCACTTTTCCTACTATATCCTCATCCCAATGGTCCCCAATATTAGCCAACTTAGGGTGCTCTTCCATCCCAATATTGACTTCTCGCAGCTTGAGAGGCTTAGTGACATCCAACTCTTGCAGTGGAGGTCTCGCAATGGTGCGCTCCCCTTCTGATTCTGAGATAGAGACAGACCGCGGGTCATCTTCACCTTCTTCCCTTCCCAAGCTTCGATAGTTGACAATATCCTGCATCTGTGTTTCCCACGTCAGCGCCCCGAATACTGTAGAAGATATAGACTTTCCAAACACAAATATCGATATCCTGCAGAGCTTCGTTAAGCGCATTTGAACCCCCTATCAGTTTGAATGTTCTTATGAAGTCATCCTTCAGAGTTTCCCAATGGCGGGTGCATTGATGGAGCTCCATATCAAGGTACCATGCAGTAGGGATTGGACCTGACATATGAATGAACAAGTGGATCCATTCTTCTGTAGTTCAGGTGCACCACGTCTTTATCCATGTAACCAAGTGCTCATGTGGGACCCCTGGGCAAAGGAACGTCTTGACTCGTATCTCTGCCAGAGGTTCAAATCATAGGAGCATCATGTCTCGACAGCCTTCCCAGTCCTGGAACGCCCCCTTATGCATATCCGACCATTGTGTAGGTGTTGCACACATAGCTAGATTAAGGGCCCATAACCTTCCTTCTCTAGGAACCTCGGCTTCGAATATTCGCAAAAATTCCATAATATTACCAGAACCATCGAAATAGGGTAGGTCTCTTACCTCTGAGGAAATGCAGTGGAATTCCTTTAAGACCCAAAGACATCGCAACGCAGAGACATCATGTAACCGATTTTTCTAGTTCTCCATCTCCCCGTTGGAGTCAAAGAAGCATTCACTATCCTTTTCCCAATAGAGTACACCATCCGCCATGGGGTTGATCCAATCTTCATCTCACGCAATAAACTTATAAATGTGATCTACGTCTTATTCGTCGTGCACTGGCTCAGTATATCGTTTGCCTTCCGTGGGATCTAATGGTACTATCACCCTTGCACCGTTGTTTTCAAACACCATGATTCTCTTCTTCAAATTAATGATGCCTCCCATATCTATGGCTCAGTCTAACCCTAGGAGTGTAGGGTTGGGGTTCGCATCTTCTACAATCTAAATTACTTCAAAATCAACCCGAACCTTGCCTCCTGCGATATCTACCATGATCTTCGACAGTCTCCCCAAGGGTATGATATTCTGCTGATTAGCCATACGCAGCTGGATAGTGGACTACTCCAACTTAGGTTATTCCATTCGTTTCCACATTTGTTTTGGTAGTACATTCACATCTAACCCTGGGTCCAAAATAACTTGATCCATTTCTTAGTCACCGATCTGTGCTGTCAACCGCATCTCCCTACTAGTGCGCTTCTTGTATAGTTTGTGCACAGCGTTGCACAGCTATATATTAATGCCTGAATATTATCCATAGCCTTTGGGTTGCACAACAGCTTCATACATGCCTGCAAAAAGGGTTTAACCTCCTCATCTTCCTTGAGGTTCGTAGGTTCTTGTGAAGTAGATGCCTCTACCTCAGCAAATTCTTTGCGAGCTACGACAAAAGTTTCTTTTTCCTTTTTTAGATCCAAACCTTCATGTTTGATAATTTCTTGTTGGATTAGAGGTTCAATTGCAACCTTCTCCCCAGGTCCCCCGGTGGCCATCCCACTGCATGCTATGACATTCACGCTTGGATCTTTGTTTCGCAATTTAGCCTTAACATTTTTCACATTCTGCGTAGGTGTCGGCTACTTCTCCTGCAATTTTTCTATCAAGATTGGATAGTCTTCAATCGCATGGTCTAGCTGTTTGCAATACCGGAAGGACTACCTCGTAGGGTTCAAGCAGTCCCTTGCAAAGTGTCCTACTTCTCCATAGTTATAACATATTAGTTTCCCTCATCCCCGACCTGCGCTGCCACCTCTTCCTCTGCCCCTGGCTTGGGAGCCACCTATGCCTGATCTTGGCGAGGATGGATTTGAATGTACCCTATATAGATTCCCTCTATCGATCATCAAATCATATGTTTGGTAGTTCTTCTCATCATGTCCTATAGATCTGTAGAACCTAAACCATTGCTGCTTTACTTCTGGTACATACGCGCCAAGGCAGGGGCAATGGTTTGTGTCATGCAGCCCTGCAACATGACAATCATCGCATCATAGTGCTGGCCCACTTGACCCTGCAGTTTCCCTAGAGCACAACGAGCTAGTTCCCCCAGCCTGCATATAGTCTGCTAACAGAGGACAATTATCTTTGGTGTGACCATTCCTCTTGCATCGTATGCACCATGTTTCAGGGCTAGCCTCTGCTCCTCGCTGCTTTCACAGATTCTGGATCTCCATGTGCATCGCCTCCAATTGTCCTTGGATCTTTTGGATGCCCAACTAGGTATCATCTCTGGGTGCAACTTCTAACTTCATAGCAACCCCCAAGGCTTTTTCTTGCGATTCAAAAGTTTGGTGACTCATAGGTACGCGTGTTGGGCCATGAATACGACCACTTTTTAACACTTATTTCATCCATTTTTACTCTTCTTTATCATATCATTTATTATAATTTATCATATAAATCCATTTTATAATGATTTATGCTCTTATGGATGAATATTATTTCTTCTCCTTTATTTTTAATAAATTGATGATTATTATGCATAATTTTATCAATAATGGTTTATTAATATATTTTGTAATATCACTCACCATTTTAGCCTCCAGGATATTTTACAGACTATAGATTTGATTTCCAAATCATCATGAAATATTCCAACTTAGAAATTCGTTGGAATAAGAAGTGACAGTTTTGCGGTTGAGATTCTAGGAAAATGAAGAAGAATGTTGTGTAACCAGCTCCAAAAAGAGAAGAAAAGAGATATCAACACCTTAGAAATGAGCTACTTCGAGGGGGCAACCTCCAATACATTACATAAATGAACAATTCTTGGATGATACAATTTACAAAACCTCCTTTCTATATATAGGAGTCCATGGGGCCATAATGTAATCCTAGTGGGCCACAATGTAATCCTAGCCGACCTAACAATACTAATTTAAGGGCACAATAATAACAAAATGGGGGTTGCAAGGGTTCAATAATAACAATAAGGGGGTTACACTAACAATAATAAGGGACTATACTAGTGATATAGGGACCTAACATGCCCCTCTCCTTCAAAAAAGTGTTGTCCTCAACGCTTGAGTAGCTCCGGGTGCTTCTGTATAAAATTCTCATCCTCCCATATAGAATCTTCAGTGGGTAAGTTCTTCCACTTGATGAGATACTCTGAAATTGATCGATTCCGTAGCTGTCGAGTTCTTGTTTCCATGACCACTTTAGGTTCCAATATGATTTTTCCTTCCTCATCAAGTTCTGGCAATATTGTTTGAACTGGAAGATTTTCACCTATAACCTTCTTTAAGCATGAAACATGGAAAAATGGATGTACTCGCGAAGAAGCAGAAAGTTCCAATTTGTATGCCATAGAACCAATGTTTTGCAACACCTTGTAAGGACCATAGTACTTTGGTGATAATTTATTATCCTTCTTAGCTTGCTTGAGAGACATTTGTTTGTATGGTTGTAGCCATAAAAATACCCAATCTCCTACATCAAAACTTCTCTCGCTGCGATGTTGATCTGCCTGTTGTTTCATTCGATTTTGTGCCAAATTCAGGTTATCCTTTAAGAGTTGGAGAACTTCTTGGTGATGCTCGATGTGATCTTCCACTGCTTGAACCTTCGAATTTTCTCTTAAAGATGATGTGATGGATGGTGGATGATATCCATAAAGTGCCATAAATGGGGTCATTTTTGCTGCAGTATGGAAGGAAGTGTTATACCACCATTCAGCAAGAGGTAACCACTTGACCCATTGTGTTTGTTTATCAGATACAAAACAACGAAGATATCCTTCCAAGCATTTATTTACGATCTCAGTTTGACCATCAGATTGAGGATGATAAGATGAGCTATGAGCTAATTGAGTACCCAAACAAGAAAATAACTCCGTCCAAAAATTTCCGATAAAAATGGGATCTCTGTCGCTCACAATAACCCTTGGGCTTCCATGTAGCTTTTGAATTCTGTCCATAAATGTAGTAGCAACTGTACTTGCTTTAAATGGGTGAGATAATGCACAAAAGTGTGCATACTTGGTAAGTCTATCAACTACCACCATGATGACACTCTTTCCTTCGGACTTAGGTAAACCTGTGATAAAATCCATTGAAATCTCCTCCCAACGTTGACTTGGAATGGATAAAGGTTGTAGAAGTCCCGGGGTCTTAATTGTTTCCACTTTATTCTATTGGAAAACCAAACATTCCGCCACAAAATTTTGAATATCAGATTTAAGGCCATCCCAAAAAAATTCTTTCTTCACCCTGTGGTAAGTTTTTAAAAATCTTGAGTGTCCTCCTAAAGGAGAAGTGTGCAATTCGAGAAGAATATTTTGTTTTAGTTGGGAATTCTTACAAAGATATAAGCGATCTTTGTACCATAAGGAATCATTTTTCCAACTAAATGTATCAGATGTACTAGGATCTTGCTGCAACTTTTGAATGAGTATCCATACATCTTTGTCCTTCTTCCATTCCTCTCTTGCTTCAGTTATCCAATCTGGTTGGATAATAGAAATGGCACAAAGCAATGCTTCCACCTCTTCATTCTTTCTTGAGAGTGCATCTGCAACAACATTAAGCTTTCCTTTTTTGTAGATAATTTCAAAGTCATAACCCAACATCTTTGTGACCCATTTTTGCTGCTCTTCTGACGATAGTCTTTGTTCCAAAAAGTGTTTAAGACTATCATGATCAGTTTTTACCTTGATGTGTCTTCCCATTAGGTAAGTTCGCCATTTCTTTAGTGCATGTAGTATTGCTAACATTTCCTTCTCATAAATAGGTTTCTGTAAATACTTTCCTTTGATTGGACAACTTTCAAAAGCAATGGGTCTTATGAACCCCAAGAAAAAATAGACCAAGGAAAGTGTGCAAATCCAAATGCCACTACTTTTTACTCTGTTGTAATAAATCAATTGTGTGCAACTTGTGAAACTTTTGCCACAATTTATGAATAAGTCAAATTGTTTAAACTTGGCTTAGTCATATTTCAATTTCATGTTATAGATTAGAGAATAAATATCTAGCCAAACAGTTTAATCTTGGCAGATAAGTAGCTAGGTAGAGTGAATAAAAGGTGCTCAACAGTTTAATCTGAGCCCTTGGATGTAATAAGGGTAGAAATAGATAGATTCATCATGTAAAAGAAAAGATTGATCAGGGTTTGCAAGTCTAAATGCACCCTAATAAAGAAGACAAAATGGTAGTGTTAAGTAGATAGGGTAGGTAGATGGTGCTGCAAAGTGTTATCGGATGAATGGTGCTGCTACATGTTGGTTAATCATTTACTTTCATCACAAGTACTAAAGCAGGAAATACACTGGAAAATCACAGCAAGCAAAGTCAAATTCATTAACCTCCCTCATCATTTTTCCCCTCAAGAGTTTTACTAATTTCCCCAAAAGTACTAAGGTAATTTGAGATCGAAGGGGCTCAAGGCATTTCCTTGACTTCTGGAGGGACCGGACCCTCGGCCTAATGATCAAAAGACCTAAGCACTTGAAATAATCCATCATTGATTATCTTCCATCTTTAACTTTTTACTAAGTAAAATCCTATTTTACTTAGGAAACTGATGCAACATTCCATAAAATTCCTCAAGACAACTTGTTATTCTAAGCTTAAGTGTTGAAGATAAAATGTGCAATTTACTTCATAAGTTTTCACTTTCTTAGATGAACAAAGATGTTTTGATTTTCCTTGTCCTTTATCATATTAACATTTAACTCTATTATATTAAATCCCTAGTGGAATCCCTTTTCCTAAGTATATAACTCCCTTTTCTAATAAATATCCCCAAAAAACCCTCTTATTATAATGTTTTACCAAAGTATATATTCCCGCTCGTTTAAAATAAATACCCCGCTTTATAAAGCCCTTTGGTTAAAACTATAGCCTTATACATTAATCCCCGCCCTATGGTGAATTAGTTGTGTATTAATTAATTCATCGTATAATAAAATACATACAAAAAAGCGTTAGACATGTAATATACGTGTTTAACACCAAAAAACAAGAATAAAATGCGACGGAGTCCTGTGCCATAGTGTTCCGTCCACGTAGCATTCCACCTGGCCAAACTACCGCTGCAATCCATTTCATAAATTCACGGGGTTAATTAATCATTTGGACTAATTAACAACCATTCCCACCTATTAACTTCTCCCCGGGGTAATCAAATATCACATTAAAACATGTTTAAAACCCCGACTGGCCCACCTTTGAAATCGCACAAGTTCCCCGTCCTTTCAGCCGTTGGATCATTCGTCCGTAGATCAACGGCGATCATCAATCCCGCTGCCCATCCCTTGCCAGCGTGTTAACCAGCGGGGGATGGGCGGTTTTTGAAAAGTCAGCATTCCACGTGGCAAGCATCCTGTGGAATCGCTGCCATCGCGTCTTTTATCGCCCTCGTCCATAAGCGGTGCGGGCTTACCGCTTACCGCTTACCGAATACCGCCGACCCCACTCCCTTACGTCACCCCGTACGTCAAATGACGTCATCACCTCGAAAACGACAAAAACCCTTTTGACTTGTAAATAAGCCATTTTTCGCGTTTTTTCAGTTATTTTTAGTTTCCGAAAGAGACTAAGCTCCCGCTGCAATTTTCAAATTTCACTGCAAATACACCAAATTACTCAGAAATTCCGCTGCGCCAGTATTGAAGAACGTCCCCGCCATTGTTCATTACCTGTTGAAGAACCAGTTTCCATTAAAAAACATGTATTTATCATTCCGCGCCCCGACTGCAAGTTAAGCTTAGTTTCCTGTGTTTTTCTCTGAAAAAGTGGTCAAAAGTCCTCTCTGAGTCCTCATTGAAGATTTAAAACCCGTAAATTTGCTTCCCAAACCTGCAAATTGTTCCAATTTCCTCTTTTGTCAGATATCCCGTCCGGTCTGCAAGAAAAACTGAAACCTCCATTTTGAATCCACAAGAACCAAAATGGAGGCCCCAACTGCTCTAAATATCACTCCTTTGAATGCTCCCCACCGAGATTTGGACTATTTACCTCTGATAGATGAAGATTTCCAAATAAAAGACCTACATTTTGATGAAAGTCCCCGTTTGAGCTTCTGTCGCTGCAGAGACGAACACTCAAAGGGGCAAGATCTTATAGGGTTGTGGGAATCCAATCTCCCAAGGTATTTTATTCCTACAGTCCACGTTTTCCCTGAAATCATTCATTATTGTCATGCAAATTATGATCCCGCACAAAGAGCTGTATTAGCTCCTGATCAAAGTGTTCTGTTCCCTATCACACCTCAGGCTATCAATGCTATGTTACAATTTGAGCCAGAACAAGAATTAGCACCTCTATCCATGGAAGGGCTAATTGAGAAAACCAGACTGTTAACTCCAGAGAAATTGAAAGCAATGTGTCAGTATTTCATGTTACCTGAGCATCAGCCAAAAGGGACTCTCCCCTATGGTTTTTACTTTTTCAATCAATTGGGAAGGCTTATTGTGAATGTAATATCCTTTGTCTTAGGATTCAATACCAGTGAGTATGTAGATGAGATAACTCTGGCTTTGCTATCTATCTTTACCCCTGGGCAGCCTCCTGAGATTAATTATGATTATGCTTCCTTCATTGCCAACAAAATCCATGATCAATTTTTAAGGCTAGATGATGAAAAGGTTTTCAAGTACTCCTCAGTTATCTATCATCTCATAATTTTCTATCACTCAGACAGATTCCCTTTCCCTGTTCAGAAACTTGATACTAAAGGTAATCCCAGGTCTGTTATTTTTTGGTCCCCCATCATTCATTTGTCCTCTGATTCTCCCTACTCTTATTCAGAATTCATTGATCAGTTTGTACATCCTGCTACAACCTTGTTAACAGGAGTTTCTCCCCCCAGGCTTAGTACCGAGATTAGAAAGACCCTGCAATTGTCAAAGAGTTATAAAGTTGGGGATTGGTACTTATACCAAAACCATACAGTCATCAGGATTTATGGATGTGAATTACATCCATTCAAGTTACCCAGATATGTACCAATGAGAATTTTTGCTTTGGAATACTTTATACAGATGAATAACTCAGATGTAATCCATTTCTGCAATGTAAAGAAGAAAGCACAGTTAAGGATCAAAAGCCAGTTAGGTCCTTTCATTTGCAATTCTAGAGAAGCTGAGAGAGATGCATAACTTATATTAGAGAGAAAATTCGAGACATCTTTCCGTTGGGTCCCTTATGACCCCTTTGGTTTCATTTGTGAAAGAAGGTTAAAAAATAAGTCATCTCCTTATATACATCACAGAATTCCTGACATAGAACAGTATGCAAATCAAGATGAATTGGTTAAAGGAACACTTGTTGAAGAGGGAAGTGGAGCTGCCAAATTGAATAAACTTATGAAAGATGTTGAGAAGAAATTTGACCTAGAAACATATGATCAAATGCAGGTACCATACATTGGCACATCTTCAGCAGCTACTCTACAACAAGCTATACAGAAAGACAGCCCATCAGTAGCAGCAGAGCCCAAGGGTAAAGGAAAAGAACCTATAGTTCAGGTCATTGAAACCCTGGTCATGGCAGAAAAATCACAGAGTTCCAAAGCACCAGAACAATCTCAGGCTTCTCAAACACCAGCAAAGCAAATCCAAGTTCAAGAGATGCAAACTCCACTGAATGTGGAAATAGGGAAAAAGAGGCCAGCTCCAGATACCACACCTTCAAAAGGAGCCCCACAAGTTTATCAAGCCAAAAAACACAAGTCTGATCCCCCTCCAGATATAGAGATTATAGATGAGGTATTTGATGATGATAGGGAGGATAGTCAGCAAACAGGTACAGCAAGTGAAACAAACATAAGCCAGAAAGGGATACAAAAGCAGTTGAGCACTGAAGTATCTTCTTTCAGACCGCCAAAGACAGATACTGGAGACATTAAGAAAACCTTCATTAATATCAAAACAAAGAATGAACCATTGAAAATGAAGGTCTACGATCAGCATATGAAAATGGCTCCTCACAATCAACAAAGGTTGATGTCAGCATTTGATCTGTCACAAGGTAAAATGCAAATGAGTCACTTCAAAGCAAAGGTGCCAAAGCCAACTTCAGCAACAGATTACATCAGAACAAATTTTGAAGTTTTAGCAAAAGATATCCATCCCTTGGATCAGATAGAGCTTCATAGACAAATAGGGAAAATGGTTTATTCTACTCTCACTAACAAAGCCATGGCAGCTTTAACGCTGCAAGATTCCTTGAATAATACTACTGCAACATTGAAGATTGAAAGGGCCTCCTCACAGGCCAAGGACAATAGAATAAAGTCTCTAGAAGAGATCATCATTGGTTTGGGTCACAATCCCAAAGACACTAAAGGTATTGAGGCACTGATAAAAAAGAAAGAGGATGATATAGCTGCACTCAGAAAACAGCTGAAAATACCAGCCTCGAGACACCCCCAGACACAGGAAGTTATAAAAGGAAATTCACAAGAAGAAATGATGGAGTTGCTCTTGAATTTGACAGAGCGACTAAATGAAACAGAAAAGGAGTTGGAAAAAGCATTGCAGGAACAGGAAATCATCAAGCAAACTTCAACAACAAGTACTACAACTACAGGACAGCAGGAACAACCATCTCAGGTAAACATTTCTAATTTGAATTCTGAGGATTTAATTAAACAGATGGAGAGTTTGCAGCTAAAGGTCACAGAACTCCAAGAAACAAAATTACAATTAACAAAATTGGAGGGAAAATATGACACATCAAAAAGGACAGCTGCTGACAACCTCATGGAAATAAAAAGATTGGAGAAAATGGTTGAGGCTTTGCAAAAAGATCTTTCACTGGAAAAGCCTCTGAACGAAATAAATGATATTCTTTGGGACAACATCATTAACTTAATAAGGGATATTTGGCCTTCCATCCAAGCTATTTTTGAGCAGAATGAGTTAGTCAAGATAGCCCAAGAGGAAATAAATAAAACTAGACATGAATTAAGGGGCAAGCCGGAGCATGCCCAGCAGATCATTCAATTTTTGAATTCCAAAACAAACCAACAGCTTGCATTGATAGGAATTGATGACAGAACAGGTGTAGTTTTGGAAGCAAAGAGAATTTTCACCAAGAGGACTTTCATGCAAAATCTAGAAAGAAAGTGTAATGACATTTTGGTCGACATCAACGTTTTCAGAGAGAAGTTTCAAGCTTTGCTGGACAGTGAATTGCCAAGTCCCATGCTCACAGAGGATCAAATAGTAGACTTTGAAACATATGAGAAAAGAATAAAAGCTCATGCTAAAAATACAGCTATAGGTTCTACTAGCTCATCAGAACCTGTAATACCAACCGGGAAAAGTATTTATGAAAAAGTGAGGAATCTATTTCATCTGGAGCATGAACTAAAGTATCTATTTCCGAACGAGCCCACTTTTTATAAAGTTACTGAAGCAGATGAAACTTTAAGAAAACTCAGAAGAACAATGATACCAGATGATCAGTGGTGGAAGGAAATGCTGGAAATTTTGTAAAAATGTTTTCAGGATAAAAGTTTATCTTTACTATTGAGTAAATGGTAAAAAACAGAAAAGCAGATGAAAGAGTATCAGATGAAAGGTCAAAGAGTATCCGTGAGAAGAAAGAGTATTCAACAAGTCAAAGGAATACGCAAAGGACAGCACAGAGCCTTATTATAAGCACTTATCCTTAGCACGTCCATGAAAAAAGGAACAGCACATCAGCCGTTATTCATTATTCTATTTACGAGACCATGTGTCTCTTATTTGTTTGTAAATATGCTTTAAGTAAGCCTGGATTATTGGCTAGGATAGAGTAAGATTGTTAGGATTATTTTTTGTATAAATAACCCCTCAAAGAGAGAGTTGAGGGTGGATTTTCTTACATTAAAACTGCACCAATTCCATTTCCTGAGGCATCACATTCCACAATAAAGGTTTTCATGAAGTCTGGCGTAGCTAAGACCCGTGCTAGGCACATTGCCTCCTTAAGACGTTCAAAGGCCTTAGTTGATTCAGGAGTCCATGAAAATGCATCTTTCTTCAATAATGTTGTTAGAGGTTCTGCTATTCTCCCATACTTCTTAACAAACTTACGATAATACCCTGTTAACCCGAGAAATCCTCATAACTTGTTTATGGTTGTGGGGACTTTCCATTCCTTAATGGCTTTAATTTTGTTAGGGTCTACTTTAACACCCTTGTGAGATACAATATGACCCAGATATTCCACCTCTTGTACTCCAAAGAAACATTTGGATTTTTTTGCATATAATTGTTTCTCCTGCAATAGTTTGAGCACCCTGTCAACATGTTCAACATGATCCTTCCAAGACCTGTTGTAGATTAGCATATCATCAAAAAATACTAGCACAAATTTTCTAAGGAAGGGTTTGAAAATGGAATTCATCAACCCTTGAAATGTAGAAGGTGCATTGGTAAGGCCAAAAGGCATGACCAAAAAATTCATAATGACCCTCATGAGTTCGAAATGTTGTTTTTGGAATATCTTCAGTCTTCATTCTAATTTGATGATATCCTAAACGAAGATCCAACTTGGTAAAATAAATTGCTCCATGTAATTCATCCAATAATTCATCAATCATAGGAATGGGTAATTGTCTTTAATGAGGAGCTTATTGAACTCCCTATAATCCGGACACATTCGCCATAATCCATCCTTCTTGTGTACCAAAACTACGGGAGCAAAGAAAGAACTTTGACTAGGTTGAATTATACCCACCTCTAACATTTCTGCAATCATACGTTCGATTTCGCTCTTTTGGAAGTAAGGATATCTATAAGGCCTGAGGTTTGGAGGAACACTTCCTCGAATCAAATGAATAGCATGATCATGATCATGAATAGGTGGGAGTCCTTTGGGAGTTTCAAACACCTTGGAATGATTGTCCAAGACTTGTTGGAGATCTGCAGAAATAGATGATTTTGATGTTGGAACTTCTAGTGAGCATAATTGTGCAATTACGCCTCATTGTTATTTCTTTAGAATCTTTGTCATGACATTAGAGCTTATTATCCTTCCCGGCTTCCCTTCAATACCCCGTAATTCGACTTCCTTTCCTTCTGAAAAAAATTTCAAGAAAAGTTCTTGAAAAATTAAAAGCTACCGTCCCCAAAGATTGTAACCATTGTACTCCTAGTACAACATCAGCACCTCCCATAGGAATGGAAAGCATTGAACTAGTCAATACATATTCCCCCATGGTTAGCTTGATATTATGGCATTTTCCAGAGCAATTTATAGTTCCTCCATTTGCAACCATCACTTGACATTCTCGTGCTGGGTATAGGAAACAATTCAATTCCTTGGCTACCTTACAATGAATAAAATTATGGGTGCTACCTGAATCAATCAACACTATTACCTTTTTCTTCTTGATTTGTCCTTCTATCTTGAGAGTTTGAGGAGTGGTAGTTCCTGCCAGCGCATTACACGATATGGTCGGATTCATTTCTTTTTCTTCTAGGGCTGGTTCCAGGTGTATATCCTCTTCTTGCTCATTTTCTTCTTCCTCTTCACAATCTATGTAAAATAATTTCTTCTCAGCACACTTATGACCTTTAGTGTATTTTCTATCACAAATGTAGCAAAGCCCTTTTGCTCTTTTTTCTTCCAATTTTTGTGGTGTCAACCTTGTAGGTTGTGGAAATCTAGGCGTAGCAACACTTCCTTCTTTATAGAATTGAGTGGTAGGCTTCCTTGTTGCCATTATTTTACATTCAACTTTTCTTGCCAACCTGAATGCCTTCTCCAATGAATCCGGTTCCAAAATGCGAACTTCATGTTGGATGTTATCCTTTAAAGTGCCTATGAAGAGATCGATCCTGTGTTCCTCTAGAATATCAGTTACCCTTATATTCAATTTTTGGAAGTCCTCAATGTGCTGTCCCACTAAACCCTTTTGTTTGAGATTTATCAATTGGCTAAAGAAGGTGTTGCTCTTTGTATCCTCATAATGTGCTATCATTTCCTCCATAAAAATCGACCAAGTGACAATTTTTTTACGGGAGCAAAGCCATCGATACCATACAAATGTATTTTGTTCTAAATGTAAAGTTGCAATGCGTACCTTTTGTGTGTTTTGCATATTATGGAGATCAAAATATTGCTCCATCTGTAGTATCCATGTTACAGGATCCTTTCCATCAAACTTCCTCATATCCATTTTTTGAATATGGTGGTTCTTCCCGCCAACATTAGAGTTTATGAAATCACGATTAACATTTATTTTGTTCTCATCATGAGTTTCCTCTACTATCTTTTCACCATTAGGAAACATTTCTTATATCAACTTTCCCAAACCTTCGATGTCTACTTTTAGATCTTTCTTCATGTTTTCCATGTTTTCTTTCATTTTTTCATCGATCTTAGCTTCCATGTCATCCATCTTGGCTTCCATGCCCACTTCCATGCCATCCATCTTAGCTTCCAAACCACTCATCTTAGCTTCCACGCCTTTCTTCAAAACTTCCATTTCATTTTTGGTTGTTCTTTGCGAGAGCGAAATTTGTTGCACTTGCTCTTGTAATTTTGATATGTCATGTTGCCATTCTTCGTCTTCATGAGTCATAGTAGAGCCTTCTAAAGGCTTAATGGGTGTTGAATTTTTTTTAGGGGCCATTTTAAACTCCAATATTGATATTTATTCTACAATAGGCCCTTGCAATCAATTCAACTTGATTCTTCAAACAAGACTTATGCAATTCGGAAAAAAAATACACACCTTTTACTTTCTTTGAGGAGCTCGATATTGAAATTGTATTATCTATGTGGTTGTGGATCTTCAATATCTAAAATTCTGCTCTGAATTAGCCCTCTGAATTCTCTTTTGAATGCCACAAGTCTGACCTGAATTGGATTCTCCAAGACAAAGTTGTGTCTAATCTCCCACAATGACCTAATTATGGACTAGTTCAGTAGGGCGAACTTGTACAACTTGCCACGTGTCACTGTTTCGTCCTTTGTCTCTAAAATTTATAGCCAAGAAACTACAGTCGGTGTGCTTGTGACCACTTTTTACGGTACTCCAATCCGATTCCCAGAGAGAGAGTTATTGAACTCTTCCCACGATCACCTCTTCGAGATGAAATTCAGGAGCCTGAAAAATCACTACCTTCCACAGATCATATCTCCACAAATGTTATGAACCAAGCTCTGAAATGTTATGAAGAATTTACTCAGGATTTCAGCTTCGCACCATATGAATTTCAGATTCTAAACCTTCATAGAAAAAAATTTATAGCACAAATGCCACGATGACCTGTTTAGGAGCCTGAAAAAAAAACCTAAATTTCACAGATCATATCTCCGAAAATATTACAAACCAGGCTCTGAAATTTTTAGAAAATCTTCCTCAGGATTTCGGCTTTGCACCCTAAAAATTTCAGCTTCTGAAACTTCGTAGAAAAAAATTTATGGTGCAAATGCCACAATGACCTATTTGGAGCAGCGAAACCCTAGAATCCAAAGCTTTGATACCAAATGTTGTGTAACCATCTCCAAAAAGAGAAGAAAATAGAAATCAATGCCTTAGAAATGAGCCACTTTGAGGGGGCAACCTCCAATACATTACATAAATGAACAATTCTTGGATGATACAATTTACAAAACCTCCTTTCTATATATAGGAGTCCATGGGGCCATAGTGTAATCCTAGTGGGCCACAATGTAATCCTAGCTGACCTAACAATAATAAGTTAAGGGCACAATAATAACAAAATGGGGGTTACAAGGGTTCAATAATAACAATAAGGGGGTTACACTAACAATAATAAGGGACTATACTAGTGATATAGGGACCTAACAAAGAATATAGAAAATCCAGAACATGGGTTTTGTCCAGAATGGGCTCAATTAAATTTAGCAAAGAACGGTTTGCCCCAATTCGGCTTGTATTGAGAGAAACGCAGGGTTCTATGAGGATAATTTTTTCAAATTTGTTGTTGCGGCCATCCTCCAAATCTCAGGTGCAAAGCCAAATTCGCCTTGCTCTTGTTGAAAGATTGTTGGAAATATATTTTCTGGTTGATTAAGTTGTTGGGAACAATCCAATATTGTTATGGGAGATCATATTTGCTATTTAATTTCTCCTCCTTCTAATTATAAAAGGAGAACATGTATTGTGTATTAGAGAAACGATGGATGATTATTGAATTCCCTTTGTAACATTGTAATTCCTTGACTCCTGTGAGCAAAGAGCAACTGATGTAAAATCTATTCATGTTTGATTAATACAAAGAGGCATTCTCATTCCATTTCTCAAGCTCTGCAGTAGCCCAGCGGGGCTTTCACCGGCAGTTGAGGGCCCGGCCCTGGTGGAGCAATCCACTGTTTGTATTTCTATTCTTTTATTTTTGTTGTGTGATAATTGCATTTAGATTTATTACGATTACATAGTTATTTGATTGTTGTTGGATTGAATTTAGATTTGATGTATACGTTGCACTGCTATTCTATCTTAGCAAGGATCATATTTCCTATCTTATTCATCTTGCTATCTTTTATAAAGCGTTGTTGTTCCATTGATTTATGATTCATTCCAATGAACTGTTTCATAGTCTTGGCTATCGACAGGATTGGAGTATTGAGATTAGTTCCCTGATAGCGTTAGAATTAGAATTGTTGTTCATATTGCTGTTCCATTTCTAGTTCTTGCTTATTTCTGATTCATAGCTTTACTTTAGCAAATAATTTGGTTACAGTTGATGTGTATGCGTAGGAGTTACAAGTTGTTGTTCCTTTTTAAGCCTTTGCAGTTTCTTTCAAGTTATCTTTATCAGCAAGTAGTTCAATTTTGATTTCATTTCGATTGTTTTAAGATCACCAACTATAGAGGACAGAGGCTACTGCTTCCAAGTCCCCAAATTGGTTATCTGGCACTAATTTCTAAGGGAAAGAGTTATTACTACTGTATCCCTGATCGATGTTTTGCAGATTGGTTTAATTAAGGTTTCAGAGCATTTCCATTTATGTTGTTGTAATTCGATTTCTTTACAAGAATTTGTTTACTCTCATATTTAACATTCTATACTACATCTTCATAGCATTACTCTTGGATAAATTGCTGCCTCAGGCTGAGTACACTCTTGAAATAAAAAGTCGCTCCCAGATTGATAATTAATGTGAGATAAATAGGTGTTAAAAAGATACCTTTTATACCTCAACATTTTTGCGCCGTTGCCGGGGAGAGTGTATGCCATTTAAAAGGAGTGATGCACATTTGAAATTTTTTCTCCTTGGGAAGAATTGGGTTTTAAAGATGAAAGTTAAGAACCTGTGCACCGAGTAAGGAACATACTTGCTCACTGCCCGCTTCATAGTAGAATTGGGTAAAAAAAAAAATCTTTAGGTAGGAATGAAGGCTTGTTGTTTTAAATGACTAGAAAATATAAACAAGACAAAATTCCTCCCAAACCTGAAAAACCTAAGGGACTGGTGACCCTTGGGAGAACGACCCTTATTGACAAAATTCTTAAGAAAACTGAATCTCAGCCATCAGTAGGACCTAGGAAAGTTATTTCTAGACAACCTACTAGTTCCATTCAAGCCACAAAGTCACCATCTATAGCTTTTGATGAGGTACATAGTCAAACAGAAGAGACTGAGCAAGATTCCCAAGAAATTGAGAATTCTTGCGCAATTTTTTTAACAAGAAGGGAAGTTGGCCTCTCATACCCTACTATTTATCAACATGCATTTTTCAAATTTGGGTATGTATAGAGGCTTTAATTTGGAAATGGTTCCACTTTGAATACTCTTATACATAAAAATATTTGATTCTCAAAGAAGAGTACGATAGTGGAGAAAATAAAATAAATAAGGAAATAAAACAGACACATTTTTTTTATTTTTGTAAAAATAGTTGTTTCTTTGTTGCAAAACGTTGTGGAAATAAACATTGATGATAAATATTCTAATTTATTTGTGTATGTGGATGAATTATATTACAAATAAAAATTCTACAAACACTTATATTCATTTTTATTATCAATATGGAAAGTTGTTCGAATATCATTTTTTTGGCTTGCAGGCATGATGAAATTCCTGAAAACACAATTGGGAAAGTCATGTTTTTGGGGACCAAAATTGAATATTTTTAAAACTTACTTCTATCCTAAGTAGCCCTTGATGTCTAATTTCCAACTCAATTTGAATAACTCCATTTGGATTTGAAACGGAAAAGTTAGAACCAAAACATTGACAAGGTGTCTAGTAGGCAGCTCAAGAACAGAGTTGGGACAGTCAGTTTTTGGAGGCCTAAATGACTATATTTTAAAAAAAATTTCTATGGTAGATTCTTATATGAATCTAGTTTATAACGCAATTTTAATTACTCAATTTTGATATCGTATGAGGAATTTATGACCGAAACACTGACTGCCTATCATAAATCAGCATTCTTGAAACTCTGTTTTCTCGGCTATTCATTAACATATTTGACCCATCAATTATTCTTGTATTAAAAACATGTTTCTATTTGAGATCAATAAATGAATATAATTCAATATCCAATTTTAATCGGTTCAATCCGCTATCAAACGAAAAATTCATGCTTGAAATATCAACTGTTGGTATGAGCTGGAAAATCGAAAATGACTCTATTAGGCAGGTTGTTCTAAGAAAATTTAACATATCATTACATGGAATTTTTAAAACCTATTTCTATTGGAGATAAACCTTTGAATTATCTCTCATTTGGATTTCGAATCACTCAAATAGAACGAAAAACAAAGAAGGTATGATTAAAACACTACTGGTTAGTATAGTCGACCACTGCTCTCCTGCAGGTGACAAATAAAATTTGTTTTATTTTTCCGTGGATTTGTTCTACAGAGTAACTACTTGCTAGTTTTTTTGCATAATTCTTGGATTAAGGGATCCCGTACACCTCTCTTGCTCCATGATTTAATGTTTTATTGCAGGTAGACACTAGTTTTTTTGCAGGTCTTAGAAGAATAAAGAAGGTCAATTTATGGACGAGTGATTCTTGAAATAAATTTTAGTGAAACAAGGGCATTTCATCCAGTTCATTACCTAACAGATTCATAATGAGAAGAAATGAAGAATTGGTTTCCATTTGAAGATTCATGTCACTGCTGTCAAAAAATTTTCAAAAGATCATTTTTTCCATTAATAGATTTGATATTCTCTTAGAAATAACATCATAGCTGTTGTAACTTAATAAAGTGTTGTTTCTTTTCTGATTTCTTTTATGTTTTTTTGTTTTAGGTGTTAATCTCTTCAAATTATAATTTTCACTCCAGTGGAAATTGAACAATAAGGACCCCACCATGCAAGTTTCAATTGCAGAAGGCAATTCTTCAATAGCACCAATTCTGTAAAAAATTACTTTTTCTTGAAACCTGTACATAAACTTTCATTTATATTTGATTGGATTTTCTTGGCAATGGATTGCATGTTAGCTTTGTTCTTTCCTCTATTTTTTTTCTTTTTTGTGTGTTTATATTTGTTTGTTGTTCCTCTTAAGGGACATTTATTGTTCCTCTTAAGGAACAATAGCCATTCCTCTTAAGAAGCAGTGCGTTTATGTGTTTATTTTTGTTGTTCCTTCCAAAAGAAACAACGTTTTCGCTAATTAGTTTTGTTGTTCTTTAAAAAAAAAAAAAAAAACAACATTTTTTTTCATGATTTTGTTGTTCCTTTCAAAAGGAACAGCACCGTTTGTTTTTTTCTGTTCCTTTCAAAAGGAACAACACCGCTCGTTTTTACTGTTCCTTTCAAAAGGAACAGCAGTTTTGTTGTTCCCTTCAAAAGGAAAAACATTGACTGTTCTTGCTGTTATTTTGGAAAGGAATAGCATTTTTGCAAATTATTCTTGTTGTTCCTTTCCAAAATAACAACATTTTCGCAGATTTTTTTTTCACTTCTTTTCCAAAGAAACAACACCTTTTGAGTGCATTTTTCTTGTTTTTTAAACAACATTTCTAGAATTTTTTTTTGAATTTTTCATGACTTTTCGAAAGGAAAACATATAATTTATGGAATGATACACAAATTAGAGCTTACTGTAATCAGCAAATCAAAATAAATCGTCATTTTTAAGAAAGTTGTTTAGTAATGATAAGAAAAAGGAAAAATAGACATAATCAATAACATGATTTTGTTGACTTATTACCACTAAATTCATATGATCGATTATATTTATCATGTTGGTTCTTTCCCATATTTTATAACTTTATTTGATTTTTACTTATGAAGTAGGAACAAGAGCATATTCTTTTTTATTGATTTGTCCAGACTTCTTCCACCATGCTTACTCTTAAGGAGTGTTGAGCCATTCTTTATGAATAAATAGAAAAGTGTTATATGAAAAGAAAAATATTTACATATTTCATTAATAATTTTATAATTTGGAAGATGGAGGATAGGGGGTCTCATCAAGAGCCAACCTACCATATTCATAAGGAAGCAAGTGAATTGGCATTCCAATCATGGCCACCAAACTAGGGATATGGTCCAATGGACAATTGAAAAAATTAAGAAGTCCTTGGAACAGGAGGTATCATCACGAGCCATCTTGCCCACTTTTCACTTCTTCCCAGTGAATGACATTGTGATTTATCTGGTCACCAAGCTAGCACAATGGCCTTTGTTATGACAATTAACAAGAACTTCCTCAGCATAAATAAAGGAAAATGGTTCCAAGGGTGAAAGAGCAACTCTGTCAAGGCTATGGACACCTGTGGGCAACAGAGCTCTGCTGATGGTATTGGAGTCACATTTATACACATCAATAGTAATATTAAACCCTTTTTCCTATATCTCTATTTAAATATCAGATGAAAGTATGAATCCTTAACCTTTTATTTTGAACCTATTATACATGAAAATCATCATAAATCGATCACATTAGTTTAAGTGGGTAATAAACGCATTTGTACTTATGTTTATCTTAAGTTGTCCCTTCTCCTTATCCTTGAATCATTACAAAATGCTTCTATATCTATTTACGATTTATCACATGCATGGATTTTAGTAAATGCTATAATTTCATTGATTGTATCATAAGTATGTATGCCTTTCCATGCTATACAATTGTTGTACAGTATGCTGCTCTTCTATTTTGCTGATTTGCCACAATATTGATACTGCATTTTTACATAATTTTTCCTTCTTGAACTTTTTTGCATGCATTTTATCTATTTCCATTCCAAACTAAAACTGTGGATTCAAGAAAACTGCATACAGAATTGTGATTTGTTTACAGGAGAACAACACGTATGGGGGGAAATTCTATTTGTAGTATGACCACACTATTGCAATGAACAGAAAAGGTTCATGAACGCGCAAAATTTTTTAGACATGATGTGCTTGCATGGCTTCCACCTTTTACATCACTTTCATTATTCGCTCAGCCTACATTAGCTTCAATAAAGGCCAGTCCCTACATGTCATTCCATTTTTTCAGAGGTAACACTTGAGGTAAAATAGCATAATTTTCTGAGTTATTATGAATTTAGGAGAATTTCATGAACATCTATTGAGCATTATTTATCATCATTCATTCCACATCTTTACCACTTCCCATTTTTTTAGACATGTCTCATCTTTCAGTTTGGGGGAGTGTTGATTTCTTTCATTTCTTTCTTGTGACTATGTCAGTAATATTCTTTATCATCCATGGATATTCTTATTCATTCTCAACACATCTCTTATTCCATGTGGTTTTACACCAAGCATCGATTTCAACAGATTGTAGCAACCACCTCTCTTTGTTTTCTAGCATTGCATGAGGACATGCTAATTCTTCAGTTTGGGGAGGGGGGGGGGGAATTTCTACACATGATGGATGTTTTCTACTCTCTTTCTCATTTAAGACATACAATTTCATTTTTATACAGTGTAGAAATTGATTTGCATATATCTTTAAAAATATGAACTGAATTCTTGTGATTTCTGGATAACAAGGAGGTATCATTATAATACACAAACCCAAATAATTTCACGCTAAATTGGTTCATAAAATTTCGAAAATTATACACTATCACCTACAACCATTTATTTTATATCTCATGATCCATGCATCCAAGCGATCTGATTTTTGAGAAAATGGTTAATGAAGTTTGTTGTTACTTATGTCACATTTTTCTACAACTTCATATACATATAGTTGACTGTCAACTGTAAAAACTGTTATGCCTTTATCAAGATTGCTAAAATTGAATTTTCATTATTTGAGGAAAAATTTATTTGTTCCATCCATTTCATGAGTTGGGATGAACAATTTTCTTTGCTCGGTTAACACATGAGTTTTGTCTTTGGGTTGCATGAGAACATGCGATATATTCAGTTTTGGTTGCATGAGGACATGCAATATATTCAATTTCGGGGTATGTTGGGCTGTGAATACGACCACTTTTTAACACTTATTTCATCCATTTTTACTCTTCTTTATCATATCATTTATTATAATTTATCATATAAATCCATTTTATAATGATTTATGCTCTTATGGATGAATATTATTTCTTCTCCTTTATTTTTAATAAATTGATGATTATTATGCATAATTTTATCAATAATGATTTATTAATATATTTTGTAATATCACTCACCATTTTAGCCTCCAAGATATTTTCCAGACTACAGATTTGATTTCCAAATCATCATGAAATATTCCAACTTAGAAATTCGCTGGAATAAGAAGTGACAGTTTTGCGGTTGAGATTCTGGGAAAATGAAGAAGAATCTGGAAAATCCGGAACATGGGTTTTGTCCAGAACGAGCCTTATTAACTTTTCTTAAACAATGTTTTGCCCAAATTCGCCCTGTATTGAGAGAAACGCAGGGTTTTTTGAGAACGATTTTCTCAAATTTGTTGTTGAGGCCGTCCTCCAAATCTCAGGTGCAAAGCCAAATTCGCCTTGCTCTTGTTGAAATATTGTTGGAAATATATTTTCTGGTTAATCAAGTTGTTGGGAACAATCCAATATTGTTATGGGAGATCATATTTGCTATTTAATTTCTCCTCCTTCTGATTATAAAAGGAGAACATGTATTGTGTATTAGAAAAACAATGGATGATTATTGAATTCCCTTTGTAACATTGTAATTCCTTGACTCTTGTGAGCAAAGAGCAACTGATGTAAAAGCTATTCATGTTTTACTAATACAAAGAGGCATTCTCGTTCCATTTCTCAAGCTCTGCAGTAGCCCAACGACGCTTTCACCAGCGGTTGAGGGCCCAACCCTGGTGGATCGATCCGCTATTTGTATTTCTATTCTTTTATTTATGTTGTGTGATAATTGCATTTAGATTTATTACGATTACAGAGTTATTGATTGTTGTTGGATTGAATTCAAATTTGATGTATACGTTGCACTGCTATTCTATCTTAGCAAGGATCGTATTTCCTATCGTATTCATCTTGCTATCTTTTATAAAGTGTTGTTGTTCCATTGATTTATGATTCATTCCAATGAACTGTTTCATAGTCTTGGCTATCGACAGGATTGGAGTATTGAGATTAGTTGCCTGATTGCGTTAGAATTAGAATTGATGTTCATATTGTTGTTCCATTTCTAGTTCTTGCTTATTTCTTATTCATAGCTTTACTTTAGCAGATAATTTGGTTACAGTTGCTGTGTATGCATAGGAGTTACAAGTTGTTGTTCCTTTTTAAGCCTTTGCAGTTTCTTTCAAGTTATCTTTATCAGCAAGTAGTTCGAGTTTTATTTCATTTCGATTGTTTTAATATCACCAACTGTAGAGGACAGAGGTTACTGCTTCCAAGTCCCCAGATTGGTTATCTTCCATCGATTTCTAAGGGAAAGAGTTATTGCTACTGTATCCCTGATCAATGTTTTGCAGATTGGTTTAATTAAGGTTTCAGAGAATTTCCATTTATGTTGTTGTAATTCGATTTCTTTACAAGAATTTGTTTACTCTCGTATTTAACATTTTGTACTACATCTTCATAGCATTACTCTTGGATAAATTGCTGCCTCAGACTGAGTACACTCTTGAAATAAGAATTCGCTCCCGGATTGATAATTAATGTGAGATAAATAGGTGTTAAAAATATACCTTTTATACCTCAACAACGCGTAGGTGACGTGACAACATAGCGATGAACCATTCCGTGTGCTATCTATCATCATACTGAAATCCTCCTTCTCTGATCACCTTCTTCAGTTTTTGATCGGCCTCCCACACAAACTCAGAAGGTCCTTGCTTGAAATCCGTTAATTCCACCACTATTTCTGAGTAGGACTTAGGCTTCTTGAACTGTTGTTTTAAGGAGTTCCTAATCTCTTCAATGGTTGTGTTCACATGTTGGCCGATGTATCCCATGTAACAGTCCAAAGGTATTCCTTCAAAGGCAAGGGACATTTGTGCCCTTTTCACTGCATCACTAGCTACATTTTGCACAGTCCATACAGATCCTGCGACAAACCAAAATTGATCCATGTCTTCAACTCCTACACCCTTAAAGGTAGGTAATTTCGTGTTCACAACCATGTTGTCTTCTGGCGGTGGCGAAGGTGTAGGTGAGTTCTTTCCCCTATGATGGTTTGAAAGTGTTGTGGCTGGAGGACTCTATGCAGCCTCTTCTCTTACCAGATTGTAGACAGATCTATCTCCTTTCGTGTTGTGCTCCCATCCAGATCAGAGGTCATTCACTCGGTGTGGCTACATAGACTACTCTCTTCACACAGTAATATCTTGATCAGTAAGGGTTTCAGAAAGCCACTCCTGATCACAATAGTTAAAAAGAAGATCTGTATATCTTCGTGAAAATATGCTTGTTCTTCCACTCTTTGGTGGTCAACTTATTACTTCGGTTTTATTTTACAGAAAATTCTTGAACTTTCTTTTCAAACCACTCATCGATTTATTTCTTTTCAGGCTTCCAATACAGCCTTGGAATTACCAAATCTCTCCCTCAAAATTCTCTTGGTTTTGGCAATGGAACCATTTGTTGGCTCAAGGGGTCCTGACCCAGGTTTAGAGGTGAAGGTTTGCCAACAAACCCCTATACTACTGGCCCTTTCGGTAGTAACCCGCTTGCACAGGTCAAAGTATCACCTGAAGTAGTATGGGAGGGTGTTGGAACTAGGTTTCCACACCCTGAGAGAGAGTAGGTAATAACGCAGGTCTACAATTATTAGATCCACACTGAAGGTTGATTCGCAGGGTTCCAAAATGTAACTAGACTATATTTCTTATCAAATCTGCTCTAGTAGGTTTGCATCCACGTGTGTATCATCAATTACAACCATAAAACAACATAATCATGGCCAATATTATCAACACGGATAGTTTGCGGTTATTAACAGAGATGCAGTCAGTAAGTGAACAACAATCTTATCACAGTAATATAGTAAGTGCAGATACTTTCATATCACACAGATAAAACAGACGAGTTCGCAGCTCAAACAAACAATCTTATTTCGCATCAATCATAATAGAATAGATCCATACAACATCATATGTTCATCAATACTTCATATATATTACTTATCAAAAATCCTATTACATTCCCCAAATACCACATGCGCACACAGCCAATAGGGTCCACACACAGCAGGACAAAGGATCTCCACACACACAGCGAGTAAGAGTCATAACCCAAACAACCCAACCCAAGATCTATCAATTCATACTTCGCATCAATCTCTATTCATCTTTTCTTCCTATCGACTAAAAAAGGTTCAACTATTTATACTATTTTTGCCTACGCATCCAATGGTCCACAAACCATGGTTTGTGGACTCTTGGTCTACCCTTGACCCACTTACAATGCATTAGGGGCTTTGAACCACCCCAAAACCCATGTGTTATACTAAATATAATAAAAAATATAAAAAATGGACCAGATTCGCAGCTTTGTAGGAGACCCTATTCCAACACAAAATACGAGAGTATAAGATAGCTAGATAAATGTTTGAGAATGATCTTGAGGTCACTTCTATTTATAGGCTTTCATGAGGTTCCACTTGGGGTTAAGGCTAACTTAACCAATTCCACATGTGCTTAGGCCAACCCATTCCATTATATATTAATAAATAAAATAATTCAAAAATTAACTTCCGCTTAACCAAATAGGGTGACCTTTAGATCAATTTTTTTCCTCTCAAAAATAGGAATCAATTGAAATTATTATCATCATAATATTAGTTGTCCAAATTGTAATTTTACCGCATTTTCATAAAGACTCCCTCTTAAATAGGGAGAATTCCACCTGCCAATATCTCTTCATCGATCAATATGCCATTCTAGTATATTCAAGCATCATCATGTATCGTTGTTGGTTATCTCTGTCATGTATTTTTCATGCTGTGATCTTACATCATTACAATCATCAATGCACTTCTCATGCTTATTCCTGCATATCCCTTGATTGTTGTTGCTCTATTGAACATTCTCGAATCTAGAAGAAGAATATTTTTTCACTGGAGGGGAGCTTAGGCTACCACCCTTTATCCATCAGGCTACCATTCAGAATACCTTCCAGCGGGCTACTACCCGGAATATCATCATCAATAATTATCTTAAAACATATCATCAAGGAGCACATCTCAACCTGTAACCACACAAGGAAGTAAATCCGAACTCGTAATATCATGGGGGAGATATACATGTACAACCCCATATCAAGCAATAGGATATAAAAACATGTAGAGGACCAATAAATTCACTTTACCATGTAACATTGAAATTTAATATTTAGTTTTTATTTCCTTATGTAATTTTCA
Source organism: Pinus albicaulis (assembly GCA_034641835.2). Taxonomy (NCBI): domain Eukaryota; kingdom Viridiplantae; phylum Streptophyta; class Pinopsida; order Pinales; family Pinaceae; genus Pinus; species Pinus albicaulis. Next base: position 424,338,136 of record CM076584.1, read on the forward strand.
TTTCATTATGTAATTTTATGTTTTCTCAAAATGTAATAAGTTCATGGTTCTAAGATAGCTACCTACTCAAAGGTTTCACGTGCCAAGAAAGCTCAAAATTTTTAAAGTCTAAATTGTTCTCAATCCATCAAATGATCAATCTCCAAATATCAGAACCAAAAGTGAAAGGTAAAGATTTCAAATTTTAAAGTGAATAAGAAGAATAAAAGTGGGTCCCAAAGGAAAATTCATTCAAATCATCAAGTATAAATCCCATCACAAGACAAAGAAAGCACTCATTTTTTCTCCCAACCATCGAGCTTACACTCCCTCAGCTCTTAAAACAAGTTTGCAGGGTCAAAATTCAAATTTTGGGTGGTGTTGTGCTCCTAGAGGCAAGGCATTGCACTCCTGGAGAAGGACATTGCGCTACTGGTAGTTAGGTGTTGCGCTCCTACAACTACCACTATGATTTTTCCCCGTTTCACTCACAACCTTAAAAACTTCGTACAAGTGCCCCAAACCACCAACAAAGGGTTTCTCCACCTCATGAAAAGTAAAAAACACCATTTTGTGCGCTCCTTGCATTTCCCATTTGAAAATTTAAACTCATTCAAATTTGTAAATTCTTTTAGCTAATAAACCCTAGATTTAATTCCTATAACCCTAAATTGTTCCCTAGACCTTGCATTCCTTTCCCATATCACAGTGAAACCTATCCCTATCCCTACATCACTAAATCACTGTCCCCAAACTACATTTCCCAAAACCCCAGTTCCTAGACTAGAAATTTCCTAGGCAACTTCCCCTATACCTGTAATAAATTTCCCCATCTCATTTCCCTAAGTATTTTAATCACATATCAGTCCCCTAAGTTCCCTAGCCCCTTTCCCTACTCCCCCAATTTTTCCTACTCCCATCCCCACTCCCTAAAACTATTTTCCATTCCCCTTTCCCTTCCCTAGGGTTTCAAAACCAAAAAGCACTATGGAGGAGGAAGACAAAGATTTCATGGAGGAAGAGGAGGACAGAGAGGAAAGAAGACCTCACGAGGGAGGAAGAATTTTGAGGCTTGTGCCCACCAACACCAGAGAATTGATGTCCTTTCCCATGACAGTCTCTTGCTTTGAATATGTTGTTGCCTTGATTTCTGCCAACTGATCCAAAGAGTTCAACACCACCCTGTTTTGAGCATAGTTTTCATCTCAAACCTTAAAGAAAATAAGGTGACCCTTGCAGGTGTGACCTTCACCATATCCACACCTATCATTGTTGTTGCTACAAGGATACCTAATATGGGTGAGAAGTGGTTTAAATCCAAAGACCTGGATGGCCATTATTATGAACCATTCATTAAACCAAGGTACATAAATGAGAGAAAGAAAGTCTTCCCTTTTAGTTACCTTCTTGATAGGTATACCCCCATGATGAAAATCATCATGAAGTACTTTTCTTGTGAAGGAATGTTCTCCAGACTTTACACATATCATATTAGATTTTTCATGCATTTTAGAAGAGTAAAGTTGCTCAATATCCCATACTGTTTGTTTAGGAGCATAGAAAAAATGGCCTTCATAATACAAAAGAGATAATATGGTTATCAAATGAAAAATCTGTTTCATCACTCTTTGATCAAAATCATTGTACTCCATCATCTAAATCAGTTGCACATTTCTTGGGATACCTTCATTGCCAATGGTGTTTTCACTACTCCACAAGCTCAACATGTTGAAAACATTGCTCCTTCATCTCAACCCTCTACAACAATTCCTCCATCATCTCAGCCTACTAGACCCATAGCATCACCATCATCAATATTTCAGAGTTAGATTGGGTCATCCGACAGATTTGTGGTCAAAGAGGCTAAAAAGACCAAAGAGGTTGAGAAAGACAAACAGGTCAAGACCTATCAGAGGGGACCTAGGCATGTGTTTTCTCCATAGATTGTGGAAGGGACCTTGCCTTCTTCAACAATAAATCAGGTACAAAAGGGAAAGAAAAAGAAGAAAGAGGCAGTTGTGCATGAATAAGTCATGCAAAAGGATGAGCACCCTCATGATGAGGAAACATATTTTGACCTAGTTGACTTGGATCAGCAAGATGATCATGAGGCCTCAAGCTTTATTGTGAAAGAGAAGCATGCTCAAATTAGAGAGATGTAAACTAATTTGGATAGAGCTCAGTTTGCATTTCATTTCTTGAGAAAGAGAATAAGCAACTGAAATATCAACAAGTACTTATGGAGCTAGAGCTTCTCAAAACAAAACGGGGTAAAGCCATGATGCCACTTTATGATCCTGATCAAGATGGAATTCAAACCAATAGAACAAGAGAAAAGATAAGGGGTCTTAAGAGGGATTTACAACAACAGAAGATTCAGGATGAAAAATCACTTTTGAGGAGAGGATTGCCAAGGGCATTGAAAATGACATAGAGATATGGCTTGATAGGGTCAACATCCACGTTGAGAAACTCCTCCACAAGGCAAACAAAGACAAAAAAATGCTCAGAAACATGTCTAACATGTATAAGAAACAAGGTCTGTAGCATTAAACTCAAGCAATTCCAGAAGAAACATAAGCAAACCCTAACCCAACAAAAGGAAGGAGACAAGTTTGACATCCCTGCTGAGGCATCCCTCATTACTTAGCACACTTCATCAGGCTTCCACAAAACAATTTTGAAGAATTTTTTAGCAAAATTTTGAATTTTTTTGTTTCTCCATACTTTTGACATTTTTAGCACATCTAGACTGTCAGGAGCACAACGCCCTAGGCGTTGTGCTTCTTCTAGGAGGCTCCAAATGAAAAACCAAGTGTACCATTGGATTCAAAAGGGAACAAATAGTCAAGATATGCACTTTTCTAAGCAAATTTGGGGAACCTGGCAGGGAAAATAGTAAAAAAACACCCTAAAAATCATGTTTGTGCCCTGTTTTTCAACTAGGCGTTGTGCTTCTGAACAATATTGAGCGATTGAATTTTTTTAGGGTTGAATATTATCATTTTTGGATACCAAAGAAAATTTTAGAAAATAGACAAGACAAGCTTTCCAATGAGCTATCCTGAGCTCAATTTGGACATCAAAAACCCCTTCAAAAGTTGAGTTTAAGATGGAACTGCACTCCCGACACTCGCACTGCGCTCCTAACCTTCCTATGTTTTTCCTGTTTTTTTCCATTTTTATCAATTTCACCATGGAAAACCATGTTTTTACCAATGTAAATGATGGATGTAAATGTATTTATGATTTTTTTGAGCTACCTAGGGGTAAATAGATTAGGTTAAAGTCTTTTTTAGGAATGATGAATCAATTTCACAAAAGTTAGGGAAGAGTTAGGTTGACCTCCCTACACTCTAGGTTTGCTATTCGGGCTTTTTTGGATCAGCTACACAACTCAGGGATTCGACCCCTGAGGTTGGGAGAGGTTGTTTCATGTCTATATATTTCACTTCTTGACTCATTTCACAGGTTGGATGTTGTTGTATTTATTAGCGACACTAATGTATTCATATTTTGGCAGGAATTTATTGGATTAGTTGCAACTATTCTTTTTGGATTCATGTGGTACTATACTTTTGCATAGTTTCTTCTTTTGTTTCATATGTATGAATTTTTTTCACTTTCCATGTTCATTCCAGTTCTATGATATGTTTGATTCTTAAGTTTGATAAGTAGAATACATCTTTGATGCTCTTTTTTGGGAGAATCACCATAATCTATTTTATTTCTTCAGTTTAAAAAGAATTCATGTATTTTCATGCTATTTTTAGCACCTCACCAGTCTGATCCATCTCACCTACAAACCCTAAGTGTTAGAGTTATTACATAACTTTCCCCATTAGATGTCTGCAATTCTAATCTTATTTTCCTTGACCTAGTTATCTCTTTGACCTAATTCACTCATCCAACACCCAAATCAACCAAATAAAAACCCCTGTGTCTATACCTAGCCTAAAACCTAATTGATCCAGCCCTCTTGGTTGTGATACCTTTGAGAGAGCCCTCTCCTACCTAGTAGTGATAGCTACTTGGAGAGAGCTTCATTTGTAGTTACCTTTGCTGGTCTCTTCTCAGCCTCAGAGATCCGACAGAGTGCTAACATCTTAGCGACCATAATGGGGAGAAAGTGACAGATATTCCCTAGGACAAAAATCATCAAAGTTTAGATCTGGTTGCTGATGGTGGACATCGGTAAGATGCATATTAAGGTTGAATCATTCACCTGACAACTCCAGTTTCGAAGAATCCAAGGGTTCAAAATTTTCATGGCAACTCCACTGTTTAAGAACCAGTTAAATATATTCTTGGTGACCTCACCATTGTCAAAATGGATTCAATTCCTCGATGGTATGCTACTATGAATCGATCTCATATTCTTTGTTTTTCAAACCGTATTCCTTGTATATATTGGCAATCAAGACTGTCAAAGTTTAAGGGTCGGGATGGTGAAGATGCTAGTTTGCATTAGGTCAAATTTCATTTTCATATTCACAAACTAAATATTAATTTTCGTGAAGATTGTATGATGAAGATGTTTATGGCTACCTTGGAGGAAAAATTGAGATTATGGTATGAGAGTCTACCATCTACTAGTTTATATTCTCTAAAGGAATTTCATTCATTTTTCTATCAACATTATCTAAGCTCTAATTCTTCCTTGTCGATGATTGATGGTTGTTGTGAGATATCTAATAATTTCATTGAGTTTGTTTAAAAATTTTATGGGGATAAAGACTATCTAGATGATTAGATCATAGAAGCCCTATATGATTTTTCCTTCCAACAAGAATCAATAGCTTCCTCGGATGAAAAATACCAGGACCAAGAAAGAGAAATGCCAATTCCTGACCCTAAAAGGGAAAATCATCAAGCCAATAATTAGTGCTATAAAAATGAGTTTTCTCCTCTGGCTGAAGATGAGATAGATCAGCTCCTAAACAATCATGTTACAGCCCAATCTAATGCAGGTTTGCAGTGTTCACATAGTCAAGAATGTGTTAGTGAAACTTCTTCCATTATTGAAAATGAAAATCTGAGTTTAATTGATAACAGTCATGAGATTGATGAAACTATACAAGAATTTTTTGATATTAAACCAATTTTTGACGATGATTTTCTGCAAGGAGATCAGCTAATAGAGATCACTATCTTTCATGAAGAGGATAGGGATGTCATGTTTGACAATTTTGAATAATTTTTTATGTTCAAAGATGATTTAGACTGTGAATTTGAGGAGTATGAGACAAAGAGGGACAACGTGAAAGTGATAGAGTCAGAGTTTCCCATGCTTCAGGATTTTTCAACCAACACTCAGATAGAATAAAGTCATACTTCCCTATGCCCTCATATGGATCAACAACCAAGTGTTCTTTCAAATCAGAATGAAGAGTGTGCTTGTGTTTTTGTTGGATATCAAGACAAGTTAAAATTTCATATTTTTGAATATCATTTTATTGATTTTATAAAGTTAGCAGGGAAGAAGTATTTTCTTGTTTTCATGGACCAGAAGCACATGTTCAATGGATAGTCGGAGTTGTCTAGTTTTTGTTTTTTTCTGCCTGCTTGAGGAAAGTGCGAGTATGATTCGAGTAAGTAGCCATTTGTTGGATTGGTTACACTGGAAGGATCACTACACATGATTGTACATATTTTTTTAGCAATTAGGTGGTTGTCATTAGGATTTGAAGCCCTCAAGTCATGGTGATATGCTACCAACAATAATTTTAGCAAGTTTTTTATTTTAGTCAATTTAGTTTTGAGTTAGTTTTCAAAAAAAAACTTCAATCAAGTTTTGATTCAATTTATTGAGTCAAGTTTTCAGTATTTATTTTGGTTTTTAGCTTTTGACTCCATTCCCAATGGTTAGGCTACTTGGTCTTCGGTGTTCTTGGCACCTCCAAGGAGATACCATTCCCAACTGGAGCCAATGTTAGTGTCAGTTTTTGCATCCTGCCACTAGTGATCAAAATATATATTTTCACATCATATTAGGGTCCTGTTCTGAAACTTTTTTCATTCCATTAGGTCATCATGCAAAAATTTGGTCACTGGAGGAAATCCTAGGTTAGACCTCACTCTTCTCAAGAATTTCATCACTTGCTGGATCATTTCACCACCATGTTGAGTGTCCATTTTTCATGAGTCTTTATCATTTTTTCAGTCATATCATCATGAATTCCATTCACTCAATGTGTCCATTAGGTCTTAGGGTTTTCAAGGTAAATTAAAACATCATTTCCATTGCATAAAAGACCAAAAATACTAAGAGTGACCAATAAATTTACTTTACCATGTAAAGTTGAAATGTAATATTTAGTTTTTATTCCATTATCTAATTTTATGTTTTCTCAATATGTAATAAGTTCATGGATAACTGCCTACTCAAAGTTTTCATGTGCCAAAAAAGCTTAGAAGTTTTAAAGTCTAAAATTTTCTCAATCCATCAAATGATCAATCTCCAAAGATCGGAAACAAAAGTGAAATTTAAAGATTTCAAATTTTAAAGTGAATGAGAAGAAGAAAAGTCGGTCCCAAAGGAAAATTCATTCAAAACATCAAGTATAAAGGCCATCAAAAGACAAAGAAAGCACTCATTTGTTATCCCAACCATCCAGCTCACAGTCCCTCAACTCGAAAAACCTATTTGAAGGGTAAAAATTCAAATTTTGGGTGGTTCTGTGCTCTTCAAGGTAAGGCGCTACACTCCTACTAAAGGCATTGCACTCTTGGAGAGGGACACTACACTCCTGGAAGTTAGATGATGTGCTCCTACAACTAGCGTTACACTCTTGCCCAGTTTCAATCACAACATTCAAAAATTCCTGCAAGTGCCCCAAACCACCAACAAAGGGTTTCTCCACCTCATGAAAAGTAAGAAACATCACTTTGTGCCCTCCTTGCATTTCCCATTTGCAAATTTAAAGTGTTAAATCTCTCATTCAAATTTTCAAAATTTTTAAGCTAAGAAACCCTATATTTCATTCCTACAACCCTAAATTATTTCCTTGAACCTGCATTCCCTTCTGATATCATAGTGAAGCCCATACCTATCCCTACATCACTAAATCCCTATCCCCAAACTACATTTCCAAAAACCCTAGTTCCTAGACAGCAAATTTTCTAGGCAGCTTCCCATATACCTGTAATAACTTTCCCCATCTCATTTCCCTAAGTATTTTAATCACATATCAGTCCCCTAAGTTCCCTAACCCCGTTCCCTATTCCCCCCATTTTTCCTACTCCCATACCCACTCCCTAAAACTATTTTCCATTCCCCTTTCCCTTCCCTAGGGTTTCAAAACCAAAAAAAAACTATGGAGGAAGAAGACAAAGATTTCATGGAGGAAGAGGAGGACAGAGAGGAAAGAAGACCTCACGATGGAGGAAGAATTTTGAGGCTTGAGCCCACCAACACCAAATAATTGATGTCCTTGCCCATGATAGTCTCTTGCTTTGAATATGTTGTTGCCTTGATTTCTGCCAACAGATCCAAAGAGTTCAACACCACCCTATTTTGAGCAAAGTTTTCATCTCAAACCTTAAATACAATCAAGTGACCCTTGCAGTTGTGACCTTCACCATATCTAGACCTATCATTTGTGTTGCTACAGGGATACCTAATATGGGTGAGAAGTGGTTTAAAGCCAAATATTTATATGACTAGTATTATGAACCATTCATTAAACCAAGGTACAGAAATGAGAGAAAGAGAGTCTTCCCTTTCAGTTACCTTCTTGATAGGTATACCCCCATGATGGAAATCATCATGAAGTACTTCACTTGTGAAGTAAGGTTCTCCAGACTTTACACATATCGTATTAGACTGCTCATGCACTTCACAAGAGTCAAGTTGCTCAATATCCCATACTATTTGTTTAGGAGCATAGAAAAAATGGCCTACATAGTATAGAAGAGAGAATATGATGAACAAATGAGAAACCTCTTTCATCAATATTTGATAAAAATCATTTTACTCCATCATCTAAATCAGTTTCACATTTCATGGGATACCTTCAATGCGAATTATGTTTTCACTGCTCCACAAGCTACGCATGCTGAAAACATCCCTCCTTCATCTCATCCCTCTGCATCAATTCCTCCATCAGCTCAGCCTACTAGACCCATATCATCACCATCATAAGTATTTCAGATTCATACCAGGTCATCTAGTAGAGTTGTGGTCAAAGAACCTAAGAAGATCAAAGAGGCTGAGAAAGACAAACATGTCAAGACTTATCAGAGGGGACCTAGGCATGTGTTTTCTCCATAGATTGTGGAAGGGGCCTTGCCTTCTTCAACAACATTGCAGGTACAAAAGGGAAAGAAAAAGTAGAAAGAGGAAGTTGTGCATGAGGAAGTCGTGCAAGAGGATGAGGACCCTCATGATGAGGAAATAGATCTTGACCTAGTTGGCTTGGATCAGCACGATTATCATGAGGCCTCAAGCTTGATTGTCAAGAGAAGGATGCCTAAATTAGAGAGTTGTAAACTAATTTGGATAGAGCTCAGTTTGTCATTTCATTTCTTGAGTAGGAGAATAAGCAGCTGAAATATCAGCAAGTACTTGTGGAGCTAGAGCTTCTCAAAACAAAAATAGGTAAATCCATGATGCCACTTGATGATCCTGATCAAGATGAAATTCAAACTAGCAGAACATGACCAAATACAAGGGGTCTTAAGAGGGCTTTACAATAGAAGAATTTTGAGGATGAAAAGTTCACTTTTGAGGAGAGGATTTCCAAGCAGGTTGAAAAAGACAGAGAGATATGGGTTGGTAGGGTCAACATCCACCTTGAGAAACTCCTCCACAAGGAAAAAAAATACAGCAAAATGCTCAAAAACATGTCTAATAGGTATGTTGTGGTGGATTTGACGCATGGGTGTACTAAATCGCACCAGTTTAAGGGGTGTGGTCTACCCCTATAAAATATTGGTAACATGCATAAAATGGTGGAGCTCAAAAGCATACAATCTAGAAGAAAAAATTATACAAATGTATGCTCAGATTAAAATAAAACTAAAATAGTAATAATGCAAATGATGGCTCTAGGCCTCTTCTTATTAAACGTTTGATATGGAGAAAAATTTTACCCACTTGCCAAAGGGCCCCTAGACAATGGTTCTAGGTCTCGATGCAAGGATGTTGTTTTCCAAGCTCTTCCTCTGGTGCAGTCTCCCTCTCCCTCCGTTGTGATGGACTAAGATTGTTGGGTGGCCAACAATCACGTCCTCTTATCTCCAACTCTGGGTCACACATTACTGGTATTGCTTGGGCAATTCTGGCTAGCATAACAATGTGATCACCCATTATTCATCTCTTGGTGGCTTTATATAGGGGATTTAAAATCCTCCTTCCCTCCCTTGGTACATGGTGGATGGTGACCCAAGGGAGAGGTATGATTCCATTGTGTGCTCCAAATATTCCTTTGTGTGCTCACATAGTGCCTAAGGAGGCACTAGGGGCTGTCCTTATGTGGCTTCATGTAAGGATTAACTATCCTCTACTTTGTGTGGTCTCAGAAAGTGACATTTTTCCACTTTCAGGCACGCAGAAGGCGCTCTTCTCGAAGGATAAAGCGCGCAATTAGCATTTTAAGACTAGTTCAAATTTGATTTTCTTAAAACCTTAGAGATTTTAAAAAATTTCTTGATTCCATAATGTATTCTTGCCCTATAAATCCTTTGTCTTGACATTAATTAATGTCATCTTCTATTGTATGATTTTCCAGTGTTAACAAGGTATATCACAAGAAACAAGGTTTGTAGCATTAAACTAAGGCAATTGCAGCAGAAACATAAGCAAACCCTAGCCAAGAAAAAGGTAGGAGACAAGCTTAAAATCCTTTATAATGCATCCCTGATTGCTTAGCACACTTCATTAGGCTTCCACAGAACAATTGTGAATAATTTTTTAGCAAAATTTTGAATTTTTTTATTTTTGTAAACTTTTGACAATTTTAGCAAAGCTAGACTGCCAGGAGCACAACGCCCTAGGCACTGATTTTCTTCTAACAGGCTCCAAATGCAAAACCAAGCGTAAAATTTGATTCAAAAGGAAAAAAATAGTCAATATAGGCACTTTTCTAAGAAAATTTGGGCAAAGTGTCAGGGAAAAAGGTCAAAAAACACCCTAAAAGTCATGTTTATGCCATGTTTTTCATCTAGGCGCTACACTCCTGATCAGACTTGGGAGATTGACCTTTTGGATGGTGAAAAATTATCATTTTTGGAAACCATGAACAGTTTTGGAAAACAAACAAGATAGGCTTTCCAATGAGCTATCCTGAGCTGAATTTGGACATCAAAAAACCCTTCAAACATTGAGCTAAATATGGTGTTGTGCTCGTGACACTAGCGCTGTGCTCCTAACACTAGCATTGCGCTCGCCATTTTTTGTTTTTCTTGATTTTTTCCAATTTTCTCAGTTTCACCATGGAAAATCATGTTTTGACCAATTTAAATGATGGAATTAAATGTAATTATGATTTTTTTGAGTTACCTAGGGGTAAATACATTAGGTAAAATTCTTTTTGAGGAATGATGAATTAGTTTCACTAAATTTAGAGATGAGTCAGTTTCACCTCCCTATGCTCTAGGTTTTCAATTCAGAATTTTGTGGATCAGCTCCACAACTCAGGGATTTGAACCCTGAGGTTGGGAGAGGTTTTTTCATGTCTATATCTTTCACTTCTTAACTCATTTCATAGTTTGGATGTTGTTGTATTGATCAGAGACACTAGTGTATTCAGATTTTGGCAGGAATATATTGGATGAGTTGCAGCTATTCTTTTGGGATTCATGAGGTACTATACTTTGGCAAAATTTCTTCCTCTATTTCATATGTATGAATGTTTTGTACTTTCCAAGTTCATTCCAATTCTATGATATGTTTGATTCTCAAGTTTGATAAGCAGAATACATCTTTTATGCTCTTTTTTGGATAATCACCATAATTTGTTTCATTTCTTAAGTTTAAAAAAGAATTCATGTATTTTCATGCTTTTTTAGCACCTCAACAGTATTATCCATCTCACCAAAAAACCCTAAAGTGTTAGAGTGCTTACCTACTTTAATATTCCAAAAATTTAGACTTCATCAAAATGGAATATTATAGTTGTTTTATCATTAGGTAGATGAATAAATGGGTGGGGAGACTCATAAAACCCCTTTAGAAGGAATAATAACACTCCTAATGTGAAAGGAGGAAGAATAAGCAGTTGGATTAAGCACCTTTGGGTGTGAACAGGGATTGAATCATGTTGATTTAGTCAACTATGACCAAATCAACAGCGTTGTCATAGAGGAGTGGTCTTTACGAAAAGACAACGCAGTTTTTGTGGAGGACAACTTGCATGAGCTTGGTGGAAAGTATGGATGGGACCCAATGTGAGGAGGCTCTCATGCTATATATGGAGGGGATAGAAACCATTTTTACTCATGTTTTTATTTTATCATTTTGATATTGGTATGCTTAGACTAGCTTCCTCTTGCTGTTTAGCAGGGTTGTTGTGCTGTTTAGTACAAGGGTGTTCCTGATCGGGAATCCCTACCTCATCCTCATGGAAGGATAGTTTCTTTGAGTTGAATTTCCTCATTCTGGCATTCTAGCCAAGCTACCTCCTTCAACTACAGTGCAGTTTCTATTTAGAGTTGGGTTGTGTTGCAGGGTGCAACAATTGAGGATCACATAGAGTTGTTTCTGGGCTTGTTTTTTAGTGGAGAGGTATCCTATCCATTGGAGGATCAAAAAGGAAGTCTCTTGGGCATATTTTCTCATCTTTGGCATCATTCCAACCATCTACCATCCCTCACAGTGCAGTCACAATTCTGAACTGTGTTATTTTTGGAGGCATTTTCTAGGAGGGTACATTGATCTTAGTAGGAGGGTCTATTTATGAGTAGAGGGATCAACCTTCTAATTATAAATAACATTGGAGGAGGAAATCATCATTTTGGATCTGTCATAGCCTCATTCTATTAAGATACATCTTGCAGTGACATCTCAACTCCAGGGTTATTTGTCACATTTTACATTTCTTGGCATTTCTAGCAATCTTTTTTGGATTGGCTAGAAATCTTGTATTAGAGCCCACATCTTCTTTGCTGGGCATTTCTTTTGTTTCTATAAGCCAAATTTCATTTATATATGTATTCAATAGCAGCCACATTGATATATACAACACTGTCACTACTTTCTGGCATTCTATACAGTTGCAGCAACTCATGTGCTGATTGTTTTGTTCATTGGAAACTTGTTCCCATTTCTTGAGTGGCTTGTCCCTCGTGATCATTTTGTATATTTATGTTGATATCTTAATAAAATGATGGCTTCATATTTATCTCTCCTATGTCAAGTTAATATTTGTTGTGTTTTACATTTTTATGAGATATATTGCTGCTATTTCCAATTTGGAATATTACACCTACCTTGCCCCATTAGATGCCTGCAATTCTGATCTTATTTTCCCTGACCTAGTTACCTCTTTGACCTAATTCACTCATCCAGAACCCAAATCAACCAAATAAAAACCCCTGTGCTACTATACCTAGCCTAAAACCTAATTGATCTAGCCCTCTTAGATGTGATCCCATGGAGAGATCCCTCTCCTGCCTAGTAGGACTAGCTACTTGGTGAGAGCTTGGTTTATAGTTACCTTTGCTAGTATCTTCTTAGCCTTGGACATTCAAAAGAGTGAACATCTTGGTGACCATACGGGGGGAAAAGTGACTAATATTCCCCGGGACAAAAGTCATCAAAGAATCCAAAGGTTCAGAATTTTCATGGCGACTCCACTGTTCAAGAACCAGTAGTTTGAAGATATTCTTGGTGACCTCACTATTTTCAAAATGGATTCAATTTCTCGAAGGTATGCTCCTATGAATCGATCTCATATTCCTGGTTTTCTGAACCGTATTCCTTGTATATATTGGAAATGAGGACTGTCAAAGTTTAAGGGTCAGGACGGTGAAGATGCTAGTTTGAATTTGGTAAAATTTCATTTTCATATTAATAGACTAAAGATTGAGTTTCCTGAAGATTGTCTGATGAAGATGTTTATGGCTACCTTGGAGGAAAAAGCGAGATTATGGTATGAGAGTCTACTGTCTACTAGTTTATATTCTCTAAAGGACTTTCATTCAGTTTTATATCAACATTATCAAAGCTCTAATTCTTCCTTGTCGATGATTGATGGTTGTTGTGAGATCTCTAATAATTTCATTGATTTTCTTGAAAATTTGTATGGGGATGAAGAGTGTCTAGATGATGAGATCATAGAATCCCTATATGAATTTTCCTTCCAATAAGAATCAGTAGCTTCCTCCTTGGATGAAAAAATCTGGGGCCAAGAGAGAGAAATGCCAATTCCCGATCCTAAAATTGAAGATCTTCAAGCCAATAATTACTGCTATAAAACTTAGTTTTCTCCTCTGTCTCAAGATGAGATAGATCAGCTCCTAAAAAGTCATGTTAAAGCCCAAGCTAATGCAGGTTTACAGTGTTCACATAATCAAGAATGTGTTAGTGAAACTTATTCCATTATTGAAAATGAAAATCTATGTTTCAATATGACAGTCATGAGATTGATGAAACTATATAGGTTTTTTTTAGAGTAAGCCGATTTGTGATGATGATTTCATGGAAGGAGAATAACTAACATAGACCGTTGTCTTTCATGAAGAGGATAGGGTTGTCATGTTTGACAATTGTGAAGAATTTTTCCTGTTCAAGAATGATTTAGACTATAAATTTGAGGAGTATGAGCCTTAGAGAGATAGTGTGCAAGTGATAGAGTCATAGTTTCCCGTGCTTTAGGAATTTTCAACCAACACTCATATAGAAGAAAGTCATACTTCATTATGCCCTCCTATGGATCAACAACCAAGTGTTATTTCAGATCAGAATGAAGAGTGTGCTTGTGATTTTGCTGGATCTCAAGAGAAGGTAACATTTCATATTTTTGAAGATCCTTTTACTGATTTTCTATAGTTAGCAGGGAAGATGTATTTTCTTGTTTTCATGGACCAGAAGTACATGTTCAGTGGACACTCAGAGTTGTCTATTTTTTGTTTTTTTTTGCCTGTTTGAGGAAAGTGCAAGCATGATTCAAGGAAGTAGCCATTTGCTGGATTGTTTACACTAGAAGGATCACTTCACATGATTGTACATATGTATTTAGCAGGAAGGTGGTTCTCATTAGGATTTGAAGTCCTCAAGTCATGGTGATATGCTACCATCAATAAGTTTAGTAAGTTTTTTATTTCAGTCAGTCCAGTTTTGAGTTAATTTAAAAAAAAAATTAGTCAAGTTTTGATTCAATTTATTGAGTCAAGTTTTTAGTATTCATTTTGGTTTTTAGCTTTTGACTCCATGCCCAATGGTTAGTCTACTTGGTATACGGTGTTCTTGGAACCTCCATGGAGCTACCATCCCCTAGTGGAGCCAATGTTAGTGTCAGTTTTTTCATCCTGCCACCAGTGATCAAAATATCTCTTTTCACATCATATTAGGGTCCCATTCTAAAATTTTTGTCATTCCATTAGGTCATCATGCAAAAATTTGGTCACTGGAGTTAGTCCTAGGTCAGACCTCACTCTTTTCAAGAATTTCATCACTTGCTGGTTGATTTCACCATTATGATGAGTGTCCATTATTCATGAGTCTTTATCATTTTTTCATTCATATCCGTTAGAAAATTATATATTACAGAGAAATGCAACACATAAAATATGCGGAAAACAAAAGCACACAAAACACATAAAACCAGAGAGACACAGATATATGTGGTTCACCCAGTTTGGGCTACATCCACCCCAAACAAAGAGTCCTTCCTTTCTATTATCCAGCAAAATGAAGAGACACAACCTACATTAGATCCACTGTAATATCCTATGTTCTCTCTCATAGTCTCCCTATCTTCTTCTCACTCTGAGAATACACCCACAATACACAGCCAAAATACAATGCCCTCATACAAGCGAGGGGTTTCCTTCTAGGAAAAAAAACCCTAAACTAAACATAACTTCTACCGTTAGATCATCTGCCTAATGAACGACCCAGATTGACTAGAAATTACTATACTTTTACAAGGAAATTTTACATCTATTTTTAGCTTCGAGGGTGCTGCCCTCGAAACCCCCTACCAAGGGGGGGCTCCATAATGTCACAGTTGCCTCCCTCTGGACCCCCTAGGTAGTGTTTAATTATGGGTAGAGTTGCTACCCCATTAAGGTACAGGGGTCCAACGCTGTGATACAAAATAAACAAGATAACCAGGCTCCACACCCAACAATCTCCCACTTGGAGACTGATTTGTAGCAACTCCACCGCTGCTTCATTTGCTAGAAAATGACTCCTCTTTGCACCTAGATGTTTCTCATCTTCATCGTCATCCTTGAAGACAAATTGAAACTGAGCATAATCTCATTTCCTCCCTGGTTACAACTTTTGTTAGCATATCTACAGGATTTTGGCTAGTATGTATCTTTTCCAGCTTCAACTTTCCATCTTCCAATACTAATCGTATGAAATGGTACTTGAGATGTATGTGTTTAGTCTTGGAATTAAATGTTGAGTTCTTTGCAAGATGAATGGCACTTTGGCTATCATTGTATAATGTGCCCATATCATGATTCTTACCCAATTCATCCATAAACCTTTGTAACTAAATCATTTCTTTACTAGCCTCTGTAGTAGCAACATACTTTGCTTCTGTTGTTGAAAGTGAAACAACACTGGATTTTTTGAAACCCAACTGACAGTCGTTCCACCTACAGTAAATACATATCCTATAGTGCTCCTCCTGTTATCTTTGTCACCTGCCATATCTGCATCAACATATCCCTATAGAGTAATGTTTGAACCACCAAAGCATAATTCTTGATTTGTGGTACCTCTCAAATATCTGAGAATCCATTTCACTGGCATCTAATGTTCTTTCCCTGGATTTTTCATGTACCTGCTTACAACTCCCACTGCATGTGCAATATCAGGCCTTGTGCAGACCATTGCATACATTAAGCTTCCAACTGCTAATGCATATGGAACTTATAGTCACTTCTTCTTGCCCTGGGGCACATTCTGCTAAGTTTGAATGGCTATAAAAGGTGTACTAACTGTTTATTTCTTATATTTAAATATTTTCAACACTTTAAAGGGATCATTCTAAGAGATGCAGTGTTAATTTAAAGATTTTCCTGTCTGTTACTTGCACAAGGATTTGTTTTGCAGCTCCCAAATCCTTCATTGCAAATGAATTTGCCAATTTTCTTTTGAGCACATTTATTTCCTGCATGTTAGATCCTGCAACAAGCATGTCATCTACATACAATAACAATATAATATAGTCGCCATCATTTTTCCTTTTTAGATAAACACAATGATTAGAGTGACATCTAGTATAACCTTGTTCAGACATAAACTTGTCAAATTTTAGATACCACTGCCTTGGAGCCTGTTTTAAGCCATACAAGCTCTTCTTTAACTTGCACACCAATTTTTCTTTCCCTTTTACCTCATATCCTTCTGGTTGCTGCATGTATATCTCTTCCTCCAAATCTCCATGGAGAAATGTTGTCTTTACATATAACTGTTCAAGATGTAAATCTTCCGCTGCTACAAGACTTAAAATAGTTCTGATTGAAGTCATCTTAACAACAGGAGAAAATATTTCATCAAAATCAATACCTTTCTTCTGTGCAAACCCCTTCACCACAAGTCTAGCTTTCTACCTATGTTTTCCTCCATCTTCTTCCTTCATCCTGTAAACCCATTTTCCATTCTGAATGTGTTATACTTGTAGGCAAATCTTACCAAGTCCCAAGTCTAGCTATGCATTAAGGAGTCCATCTCTTCTTTCATGGCTAGCTCCCACTTCTTCCTAGTTTCGATATGCATTTCGTCTTCATAACATTCGGGTTCACTAGAATCGGACAATAATAAATAATATAATGGAGGAGAGTATCGTTCAGGGGGTCTACTTATCCTGGCAGATCTTCTGGCACCACTTTCGGGTGTTTGAGGTGTCCGTTGCTGTTGTTGTGGCTGTTGATTATTGTTATTTTCAGGCATCTTTACTTTTTCTGTGATCTCATCAAGAACTATGTATTCTTTGGCTTTTCCTACTTTTCTGTCAATCGATTCTTATACAAGACCTTTTCATTGAATATTACGTCTCTGCTCCTAATGATTTTGTGATTTTCATAATCATATAAGCGATAACCAAAATCATTAGCACCATATCCAATAAAGGTACATTTCTTTGATTTTGCCTCAAGATTTGTTTTGTTTTCTTTATTAATATGGACAAAGGCCTCACAACCAAAAGGCTTTAAAAAAGAGTAGTTTACCTTTTTACCTGTCCATGCTTCCTCTGGAATACCACCATCCAAGGAACTTGAAGGCCCTCTTTTTATTAGATAAACAACAATATCTACAACATCTGCCCAAAATTGTAAAGGAAATCCTGCATGTAATCTCATGCACCTTTCACGCTCCATGATTGTTATGTTCATCCTTTCTGACACACCATTTTCTTGTGGTGTTCTTGGAACTGTCTTCTCTCTATGAATTTCATGCTCTGAACAGTACCTATCAAACTCTTTGCTGCAATATTCACCTCCATTGTCTGATCTGAGACACTTCAACTTCTTTCCTGTCTCAATCTCAACCAAAGCTTTCCATTTCTTGAAAGTATCAAATACATTAGATTTATTCTGAATACAATAAATCCAAGTTTTTCTAGTTGCATCATCAATAAAAGTAACATAATAATGAGAGCCACCGAGAGATGATACCTGAGTAGGTCCCCATACATATGTATGCACAAGCTCTAATTTTTCTATCTTCTTTTCTTTCCCAACTCTGAGAAATCTGACTCTCTTTTGTTTTCCATAAATGCAATTCTCACAGAAAGCCAAATCAACATTCTTCAAACCCGTCAACAAATTTATTGAGTGAAGAATCTTCATCCCCTTCTCACTCATGTGTCCGAGCCTATGATGCCATAATGCTACATCTTCTCCTTTGGAAAGGAAATCATTAATAGAGTTAGAAATACCATTGCATAAATATAATGTACCAACCTTTTCACCTTTTTCTAATACTAGGGCTCCCTTGGTGACCTTCCAAGTTTTATTTGTGAAAGTTGTCACACAACCTTCACCGCTTAACTACCCTGTTGAAATCAGATTTTTCTTCATATATGGAACATGCCTTACCTACTTTAATAGCCATTTTTTTCCATTTTTTTGTTTTATAAGAACTTTACCTATTCCAACAATTTTACAAGGTTTATCATCACCCAAAAAAACTTTTCCAAAATCTCCTTGAGCATAGTCATGAAAATATTTCGTATGAGGTGTGGCATGGAATGAGGCCCCTGAATCTACCACCCATGAATCAGTAACATTTTCGAAAGAAAGAATCAAAGCATCTTGTAACACATCACCTGTCACATTTTCTTCATGATTGTTTTCTTGCTGTGTGTCTCCTTCTTTTGCCTTCTGAGATCTACAGTCTTTCTTTAGGTGTCCTTTCTTTCCGCATTTCCAACACACTATCCCCGATTTGGACTTGGATTTTCCTTTCCTTGATTTACTGCGATATCCCAAGCTCTTTCCTCTTTCCATTTTTCTTCTCCTAGACTTTGTACTCAAAGCATTACCCGATGTCTCACCGGAGCTTTTCTGTCGCATTTCCTCGCTAAGGATAGCACCGAAAACATCATCAAAATTTAAAGTAGTAGATCCAGGATAGAGTTACTAATGGCCATAACTAAACCATTCCAGCTTTCTGGCAATGAGCACATAAATAAAAGAGCCATAACTTCATCATCAAAGTTTACACCTGTAGAACGTAACTGATTGGTAACTATATTGAAATCATTTAAATGGTTTGCAATAGACCCACCTTCCGACATATTCATATTAAATAAACATTTCATAAGAAATACCTTGTTTGAGGCCAAGGGTTTTTCATATAGTTTCACCAATGCCTTAATCAAACCCTCTGTTGCTGTTTCCTTTGAAATATTGAAAGCTACCGATGCCACGAGGCACAACCGTACTGTTCCGAGTGCCTTTGTATCGAGAATCTCCCATTCTACATCTGTCATAGCCATCAACTTCTTTGTTTTTACGCTCAATGGTAGGTACAGATTTTTCTGATAGAGATAATCTTCCATCTACATCTTCCACATCAGGAAGTTTTGGCCATTAAATTTCTAGACCCTAAACTTACTATATTCTGCCATTGCTCCCAGTCGAACCAGGAACCCTTCTTTCCTGCGAGTTTATTAGCCAAATAGACCTTCATCTCTGATATCATTTGTTAGAAAATTATATATTACAAAGAAATGCAACACATAAAATATGTGGAAAACAGAAGCACACAAAACACATAAAACCAAAGAGACACAGATATACATGGTTCACCCAGTTTGGGCTACGTCCACCTCGAACAACCAGTCCTTCCTTTCTATTATCCAGCAAAATGAAGAGACACAACCTACAGCAGATCCACTATAATATCCTATGTTCTCTCTCATAGTCTCCCTATCTATTTCTCGCTCTAAGAATACACCCAAAATACACAGCCACAATACAATGCCCTCATACAAGCGAGGGGTTTCCTTCTAGGGCAAAAAACCCTAAACTAAACATAACTTCTACCGTCAGATCATCTGCCTAATGAACGGTCTAGATTGACTAGAAATTACTATACTTTTACAAGGCAATTTTTCATATGTTTTTAGCTTTGGGTGCGCTACCACTGAAACCCCCTGCCAAGGGGGGGCTCCATAAAGTCGCATCCGCCCCCCCTGGACCCCCCAGGTAGCGTTTAACTACGGGTGGCATTGCTGGCCCATTAAGGTACAGGGGTCCAACACTGTGATACAAAATAAATAAGATAATCAAGCTCCACACCCAAAAATATCATCATGAAGTCCATTTAGTAAATGTGTCCATTAGGTCTTAGGGTTTTTTAAAACATCATTTCCATTACATAAAAGACCAACAAGACTAAGAGTGACTAATAAATTCACTTTACCATTTAAAGTTGAAATGTAATATTTAGATTTTATTCCATTATGTAATTTTTATTTCGTTATGTAATTTTATGTTTTCTCAATATGTAATAAGTTCATGGTTCTAAGATAGTTTCATACTAAAAGGTTTCATGTGCCATGAAAGCTCAGAATTTTTAAAGTCTAAAGTGTTCTCAATCCACCAAATGATCAATCTCCAAAGAATAGAAACAAAAGTGAAAGGTAAATATTTCAAAGTTTAAAGTGAATGAGAAGGATAAAAGTGGGTCCTAAAGGAAAATTCATTCAAATAATCAAGTATAAATCCTATCACAAGACAAAGAAAGCACTCATTTGTTCTCCTAACCATCGAGCTCACACTCCCTCATCTCAAACAAAACGTTTGTAGGGTCAAAATTCAAATTTTGGTTGGCGCCACATTCCTGGAGGCAAGGAAATGTGCTCCTGGAGGCAAGGAGTTGCGCTCCTAGTAAAGGCATTGTGCTCTTGGAGAAGGACGTTGTGCTCCTGGTAGTTAGGTGATGTGCTCCTAAAACTGGTGTTGTGCTCCTACCCAGTTTCACTCACAGCCTTCAAAACTTCATGCAAGTGCTCCAAACCACCAACAAAGGGTTTCTCCACCTCATGACAAGTAATAAACACCATTTTTTTCCCTCTTGCATTTCCAATTTGAAAATTTAAAGTGTTAAGTCTCTCATTCAAATTTGAAAAATGTTTAAGCTAAAAAAATCCTAGATTTCATTCCTATAGCCCTAAATTGTTCCCTAGACCCTCCATTCCCTTCCCATATCATAATCAAGCCTATCCCTATCCATACATCACTAAATCCCAGT